>JBCJKH010055781.1:10990-35781 GCA_039877255.1 Loriculus beryllinus | reverse complement strand
ACAGAGCCTTGGGTGCCATGGTTTAGTGTGAGGTGTCTGTGCCCATGGCAGGGGGGTTGGAACTTGATGACCTTAAGGTCCTTTCCAACCCTAACTATTCTATGATTCTATGATTCTAATTCAATGTGCAGATTGTCTTTGCTTCTGGCACTGTGAAGTTACTGGGGCTAAATCACACCTACAGTGAGAGAAGCATGCAAAAGACTTTACGGGGCTGCACCTTTTGTGAGTTATTGTATAGTGGTGTAAACAATAGATTTCTCTGCTCATTGATAATGAAATAAGTTGGATTGAACCATGACACTCATATTTGTGGTGGATGGCTAAGAAGTGGAAAACTAAAACTTAGTTTTATGTCAAGAAGTTTAATTTTGATTATAATAAATTTAAGTGTTCTTAATTACAAAAGAGTGATGTTCAAATCCTTAAAGAACAAAAATCAAATATTTAGGTTTGCAATTTGTTTATTTTTATGAGAAAGGTTTTCAAAATGAAGGTGTCACTTTTTTGTCTGCTTTACTTATTTCTGCATTAAAGAAAATGGGGCAGCATCTTGTGAAGAGTGCAGACTGAAAGAGCAGCAAACACGTTATGAAATCAGTGTACACTAGTGAAGTAACTGCTGTGTATTTCTGTCAACCAGAAGGTGGTAGCAGAATTCTCTTGTAATTGTGTTCCAGCAGGCATTCTCAATACAAAGTGATACTGAAATGCAGTTCAGAAAACATATTTTTTTGAGTAGCAAGAACAAATAGCATTGACATTTCTTTTTATTTGGCAGCATCTTTGAGTAGAAAAGTGTCTGCACTTACGCCTGAGATGTCATGCATTGGGAATGCGTGTGGGATCTGTTACTTGGGTTTTGTCTCTGGTTTTTTGCAATTGTAATTATGGTTTTTACAGACTTTTTAATGCCAAAGGGAGCCATTTATGGGCTGAAATGACAAGAGATTTGTTTTTCTCATAGCATCGCAAGACTGGAAGATGTCAGTACCATGGGAAGACCAAATAACACATTATTTCCATCCAGAGGAATTCTGTCATTTTTCACAGATATGAACACAAATGCAGAAAACATTACCCTCCGTCTGGGTCTGGTGCAGCACTCCAGTTGTAGTCTTAACAAGTGTAACAACTTGAAGATGCGAGGGGGTAAGGTTTATTACTCTGTTTTATTGTTTTGTGATGGGTCTGTGATACTCATGTGACTCACTTGATAAGTCAGTTCACTCTGCAAATAGCTGTTCCTGTTCCAGCAGAGTCAGTCTTCATCGCTGCAAGAAATGTGTGGTAAGCTCAGGCTCTGGAGCACAGCCCATCCCTCATTTTCTGTGAACCACTGTATCACAGCTCTGATGGTACAAGGTACTCCTCTGCAGACTTGTTTAAGAAATTGTTCTGCTTCTTGGAGATAGTTTCTATGGTAACTATGATTGTGTGTGTGGGTTTTTTTTAAACTTCGTGGATAGTTTGGAAATAAAGGGAGAAGAGTTTTAATGTGACTTTAGGAACAGTCACCACAACAAAATAAGCTAGAAAAATAAAGCATTCTGTGCTTGATCTGTTTACCTGGAAGCTGACACAGCAGTTCAAGAGAGCATCAGTCTCACTGCTTGGCTTATAAGGTGAGCGGGCTGGAGCTGCTGGAACTACACTGGAAAGCAATAATAAAGAAAGGAAGAGACACATCACAGCAAAAGATAGCAGGAAATATAAATAATGGGTAGATACATATACCAGTATAAATATATAATGTAGATGTTAGAATACAGATATTGAAAGCATGGTTAAGACCCATTATGTATGTACTATGTGGAAAATGTGCCAAGATATTGAAATAAACACAAGTTCAGATATGGAGAAGATTCAGGCTGGAGAGGGTTCAGTGAAGAGCCACAAAGATGATCCAAGGACTGGAAAGCCATGTGAGGAAAGGCTGAGAGAGCTGGGCTTGTTCAGCCTAGAGAAAAGAAGGATCAGGGGAGATCTTATGACCATGTGCCAGTATTTGAAGGGTGGCTACAAAGAAGAGAAAAACTCCCTTTTTGAAAGAGTCACAAGGTAAAGACGAGGGGTGATGGACACAAGTTACTCCTGGTGATTCTGACTGTACACAAGATGAAAAAATTTGCAAATGAGAACAATCAGCCGTTGGAATAATCTCCCCAGGGAAGTGGTGGATTCCCCAACACTGGACACTATTAAGATTCAGCTGGACAAGGTGCTGGGACATCTAGACTGGGTCATGCTTTGCCTAGAAAGGATGGACTAGAGGTGATTCTTGAGGTCCATTCCAACCTGATACTGTGTTGTGCACATAATGCAGGAAAATCATATTCACAGTTAATGTGTGTTTTAGGCATAAGTATAGGTGTTGCAAAGATGCCAGAGTTAAAATTGATCATGGATTACATTGTAAAACCTGGGGATTTGGAAAGCCCCAGAGTAGTTTTGCCAACAGCCCCGTTTTCTGTTGAGGCAGTAGCCAGGAGACGGTTAACCAAAAATGAATTTAGTTAACAAAGATACAAATGTTTATGCAATAAGTGACTGTATTTAGGGGTAAAAATGCTTACCAGTTCTCTGTTTTTAACTGTTTCATCTCAAAAGAAGCAGTCAAAATGTTTATTTTGGGAAACCAAAACAAAGCTATGAAATCAAAGAGATTTGATGAAGCACAAGTTAGTGAAGTGCTCTGATACTTTGTCAGTACTGTTACAAAAAATACATTAACCTTCTGTTTCATTGCAATACAGGGGAGAAAAAGACTGCATTGTTCAAAAATGCTCTGTAAATATGGAGTTCATTTCAGCATAGTAGTGAAGTGCACAGTGACTGCAGTTTCAAATGCACAGGGTACAAAAGAATAATTCCTAGATAAGCGCAAGTGCATATTTAGAAATAGTATCTAATTCCTTTATCTCTAAGTCTATGAGAAGATGTAATGAAATCCAGAGATGTTCCCATCTGCTTTAAATTGATATTGGCATCTCCTTTGAGATAACTGAATGTTATTTTATCTTCATATAACGCTGAATTACCATTTGCTGAAAAATGGAGGTTCTTTTAAGATGTCTTATGCGGGGCACCAAATTAATTGGGGTATCTGAACTCTATTAGTCATCGGAAACATCTTGGTCTCTATTTCCTGCTCTTACTGACTTATTAGTGTGGTTGTGGCAGGAGAGTAAGAGGGCAGAGAAGAAAATGTCAGTGTAGCTATTTGTGGGTAACGCTTCCATCTGGAGAGAAATGAGCACCAGTGTCTTTGTGAAGAGGCTGGAGCATGCAAACCTTCTGAAGAGCCACTTTACTAGAATCAAAGAGAAAACCCTGTTACAGTAAGGAGCATCCTGGAGAGTGTCCTGTGCTGACCCCTTTGAAATTTTCCATTGCTGGCAGCAAGAGACCAAGTAAGGAATGAGGAGGCCTAACTGCTGCTTATCCTCCACGCTGCTGTTATTCCCCTTTATCCTGTTGTGCTGGTGGAAGTGAAATCTCTAGCCTGTGCCTGTTTAACTGTAAATAAATGGATGTGTCAGTCAGTGAGAAGCTTTAAAAAGGAGGAAAGCTGTGCAATTGATCATATGTAACCAGTGTGAGAAACAAAGCACTGAAACGGCTGACACTGATCTTACTGTCAGGCATGAGTAATTAGGAGTAGGACCAGTGAAACCAGGGCACTTGTAATTTAAGCTGCCTGCCTGGACCCAGAATTCTCCAAAGCAGGATGTAAACAGACCTGTGACCAGACGTTTAAGCCTAAAGCTGTAATAAAAACAGTGAGTTATTGCATAAAGTATAGGAGCAGGCAATCAGTTATTAGAGGTCTAAACCCAAAGTATTAGTATATTATTGTGTAATAGAAGCTGGAGATGCTTCTCTTTAGGCACTTGTGGTTGTAGAATAGGTCCTGGTGGGTGCAAGTTCATTACACACTGAACTTGTGCTGGCAGTAGAAGACAGCTGAGGCTTTGGAAGAGCCCTTCTGAGTGGGTGCTCAGCTGGAGAATAAGTGATTTGATGTCCAGGTCTGCCTTAGAATGGTCTCAGCACCATAGATCGAGCCCTAAACAAGAACAGTGCCCTATAGGAATGTGTAGTGTCAGATATGTTTGTGAGCAATGAGCATTTGTAAGCTACATAGCGCAGTCCGAGCACATAGCACCTGCCTGAGGATGGGTCTAGAAGGGCTGACACACTGAATGTAAAAGGTGAAGACATTACACAAGATAAGATTGACAATAGATTTTCTTAAGTTTGAGCTTATTTAGTGAAATTGCCTGGGTTTTTTTCCCCCCATATTGTTGCTCAGGTGTCTACAGTTGATGGCAGTTTCCTTTCCATGTCATTTGCTTTTATTGCAGTGTGCCATAATATGTTTAACATTCCCATAGAAAACTACAGCAGTGAGCAAAATATTTATCTGAACACTACAGCCTGTTTCTGAGCTTAAGGTGATGAGATGTGTATTTTCCTTACAACCTTCTAGGAATTTGAGTTACTATTCCACACTGGAAAAACAATCTCATCAGTAAGAGCTGTGAGATTGCCCTGTTTTCACAGTTATGTGAATGCCACTCTTCCTGAAGTAATAATCACTTGTTAACCTTACATTTGCTGCTCTTTCAGATTTCACAGCCAGAACTGACACTGCTGACAGCTTGATAAACTGTTTGCCACTTACGATGGCTTTGCCTCTTCCAGGAACACTCTTTTTCTGTGTATACTCACTTTGAAGAACCACTCTGACTTTAAGCTGAAGGTTCTGTGCAAATCAGGCAGCCTTTGCTGCTGCAAAATTACCAAGGGGAAAAAAAGGTGAGATTTAGGCTCAAGAGAATGCTCCCTGCAGTAAAGGTCTGCGTGGAAGGACAGTTCTGCAGCACTAATACTATGGGTGCCTCTTGCTGTAAATCCTAAATTCACATAGGAGTTTCGGCAGTAAGATGAAACAGCTGAATATGTATTTTGCAGGCTGTATCTTAGCATTTCATTTCGTGGTCTGCTTCGAAAATTTTCTATTTGCTTTTTTAGGTAACAAATTTACCATCAGGTGGTGCTGTTGCTGCACTAAATCGCATGTATTAGTCTTGATTTGAGAAAGAAATGCTGGTGCTTGTATTTCAACATCCCAGCAATTCCTTGGGCTCCAAAGAAAAATATTATGAAATATTACCCGGGTATAATTTTTGCCATGTATTCCTGGTAAGGTATTTACAATAATGAATCAGGATCTTTTATTATAACAATGTTATTGTGCTTGTATATAGCACCTCTCAAAACAATTGGACTCGTCCCATATGAGACTATCTGCCTTTTCTTGCCATAGCCTCTTGTAATATGTAATGAACATTTTCTTAATACTCACTGAAATAAATAACTATTTCCATACATAATGCTTGGAACAGAGAGACAGAAAAATGGCTTGTCTGAATCGTGTGGGAAGTCTCCATCAAGGCAAGGAATTAAATCCAGGTAACTTGTGTCATACCTAATTTACTCGCTATTGGTCAGGCACTTCTTCCTTAGAGAATGATTTGGGAAAGGATGCCTGTCCTGTCTGGCAGTGACAGATACATCAGCATAACATCAGAGTGAGCAGGAATGTGGTTATGCTACCTCTGTCCTCTTTTCCAGGAGCAACGAGGCATAGCTATTTTATTACGTTTGCTGTCATTAGTCAGGGCTACTGCTTGTTTGTCTGAGGCTACCAACAAACACAATGTGATTCATGCAGAACTGCTCGAGGGATGGCTTGACTCCAAAAGCACAGTTTAGCCTTTATTTGGCAGTTGTTTTCTTAATGCAGAAAAATGTGTATGAAAGCTATGAAAAATGAATCTGTGCTGTAACACACAGCTTGTAAAATCCGCTTGATTTATCCCACAGAAGATATTACAGTACAGAGGAATAATGAAGACAATGCCTGCCTTCATTTTCTTTTATTTTTTGGTTATGCTGTCATCTTCCATATTATTGCAACGGATTCTGGCCTACATGAAGTCATCATAACTAATAAAATATCTTTATACTGAAAGATCATCTGTGATGCTGAGCTTTGAAAAGGACTTTTTTTTTTAATCTAATGGTAGCATATGTGGAATTTGCATTCCCTTGTATGATTACTCTGATTTAATCCTGAGCTGTATGGGAGAGATGCAGTGGCAGGGGGTAGTAGAGCATTTGAAGAGGCACTGTTACCACTCCGTAAGTAGGGCATCAACTGTAAGTCCTGTTGTAGGCTGATAATTGTCTCTGTCCTTTGTTCTGTGGGTAATCTAAAGTAATGGTTTCCTTCTCAGTGCCTCTGAATCTCTGGAGATCTTTGGGCCATTTTTTTGGGGTTCTTGGCTTTGAAGAAGGTTATCAGAGAAAGGCAAGCTGATTGTTTAAATGTGATATACATGGACTGATATTTCCAATGAAAAAAATAAATATATTAGGATTTTAAAATGTAGGAAAGTTTGAAAATCATTGAATGGTGCTGCCTGCAGAAACTGGAAGTGCAAGGGTGAGTAACACAAATGTGAAAGTACAGAAACAAAAGAGCTTCATGCTGGGAAGCAAGCCCAGATTCTCTGACCCAGCTGAAGAGGGCTGAGAACACAATTGCCTGGAAACAATTGGATTCATCTCCATTAGCATTTTAATTTGTATCGAGAGTACACTTTTGAAGACAATCCCCTACCTATACCCAGTTTCTCTGCTTCAGTGGTGCAGGGTGGTCTCAGAGCACCTGAACTAGAACCATCTCAACAGAAACCAGGCTGGAAGGGGCACTCCATGAGCACCCATTTCAGTTCACAGGGAGCATGCAGGAGATAGGGCTGGATTAGATGTAATCTGAAGGGAGCCCCCTGAAATGCCTGAAATGCATCAGGTTCTCAGTGACAGGGCTTTTGGTCCATGGATCCACTCCTGGTGGTCACCAGTACTTGCTCATAGACACAGTGTAGTGTGCAAGGGGGTTCCACTGCTGACCACGGTACGGCTGTGGACCAGTCTTCATGTGGAGATGTATGATAGTCTGTATGCTTTCAAAGTAGCCTTCTCTGAAACCGGTTGGCTCTCAGAAGTGTTTCTGTTATAGGTAAGACCTGGTAGGCACTAATTAATCCTATTATTGCTGGAGGTAGAAGAGCACTGTGTTAAACTGAGCTCCAGCCAACCACGGTGGCCAACATGTAGTGAGTGGGCCCTGCCATTGACAAAAAGGATGGCTGAAGGACCAGGGCCCAACTGGCTGAGCAGCAAGAGAGCAAAGGTCTCAAGGAGTTTGAGGAGTGTGTCCTTCTCCCTGCTGCAGTCCCAGTTATGCATTGTTGTTCTCCTAAAACATGCTTACTGTCTTGTCCAAATGTTTTATTTGTTAAAATGTGCAGGTCCTGGTAAACTCAAGTTGCTTTAGCTCTCCTACATAGTGTGAATAATTCTCTTCATTCCTTGATATTGCTTTCTTCAGGGTATTTAAACTGTTTTATCATCTCCCTTCAGGCTCCTTTTATCTGACAGTATATATTAAGCTTCTGTTTTCTCTATATTTATGTCACAATCTCCAATCTTGCTTTATTTGCGTCTGTCTTTAAATATGTACGATAAGCTAGCATGAAGAATAGAAAATTTCATATAATTCTTGGTAGATCATTACTGCATCATATGAAGTTCCTCAGGATTCAACTTGGTGTGTTTTAAAGACACCTGCTGTTTCAGTTTCTTTTACATCCTCAGCTTTGTTAAATTATATAGCTAACAAACAGAGGGGGGTTTCATGGACTTTTGTTTGGTTTTATTTCAAACGAGATGTACAGAAAATGTGTTCATTTAAATAACAAGTTGAAATTGTCTCAAATGTTTTGTTTTGTTTTGCTTTAACTTGATATTTGTTCTCTTTTGCTGACATGGAAAGTCTGCAAAGTCTGCAAGTCCTGCAGCAGGACTGGTATGGATGCCGTTGCACTTGGGCGTAATCTCATTGGTGTCATCAGGACATTTTACAGGCATTAAGGTGCACTAATATAAATCCAATTTAGGGATTAAGACATGACTATGACAGTGCATGAACCAAAAGAAAATCCTTAGCTAAGGAAGGGATGCATGGCTGGAGGATGAGAGGCAGAAGGCAGACGTGGAAATGTGACATTCATAGGATTTGAAGAGGTTGTGAAGCCTCTCTGTCCACAGGTTCCAAGACCAGACTGGCCTTGCACAGCCTGGTGTAACCTCATAGCTAACCCTGCTTTGGGGAGAAGGTTGGACTAGAGACCTCCTGAGGTCCCTTCCAACCTGAATTTCCCTATGATCCTATGAAAAAGAATAACTGCAGAGCTACGTGGTGATGTATGAGAAAATATTAGCCCACAGGAGTAAATCATTGTTTACTGAACTTCCTTCATAGTCAACATTACATTACAAGATCAGCATTCATGAAGTTTGTACAACCTTGTGAAAGAGCAGATTTTCATTTCTTCTAACAGATAGGATCAACCAGTTGCTCCCATACATTTTGCTTCACATCTTCAAATGACAGAACCAAATTTACAAATGTCTATAGAAGTTTATGATTGAAAATAGAGCTTGATTTTGGAACCATAGCACATTTTATAGATAGCTTGCTGAAGCAAATATTCTTTTATGTGACAATTCGAATCAGTCAGGATTCCTCACTGTGAAGGGGCTGGGGCTATAAAACATAACAGGGCATAGACTCACTACTAAAGAATCTTCTAGTCTGCTTTAAAATTGTGTAGCATTTTATAATCCTGTAGCAAATTCTATAGCACCTTTCTGTAATGGTATGGATTGCTTACTCACAGAGAATAACCTTATGTCCTGAACCATCAAAACTACTGGGGTTTGTATAGATGTATTTTGCAGGACGTCTAAGTATTAATTTAGTCCAAGCCTGCTTGGCAGATAAAGTTGGAAGAGATCGTGACACTAGACAGCATAGAACAGACTGATAATTCTTGCTTTATATCAAGAAGGAGGAGATTAAATATATTATACCATGGTAGAATGAGCTGAAGGATGTTGATGTATTTGGGTTGAAGCCACTGAAAAAATAAATAAGCAGAAATAAGGCACAGATTTTTCATAGGGAAAAATTTTGTATGTAAACATATGTAGTATCCACAAGGGTTTCCATAGAGGAAAACTGGCTGAAGAAACCACTTCTTGTCTTGTGCTTTGATCTGCTGTTCACTCAGCTACATTTCACAGTGCAGTCAGATGTGTTGATTCTTCTAGCCTATTTCCTCTAGCCCATGGGTTGATTCCTCTAGCCACAGGGTAGCTGCCCATTTTCCTTCTTTTCTCCCTCCCTCTTCCCCTTCTCCCATTCAATTTTATTTTCCTTCCTTCCTGTCTTTCTGCCTTTTTCTCTCCCTTCACCCTCCCCTTCCCCTTTGTCTCACGGATCTGTAGAATAACAACCTACAGACATGACTTTCCCAAACATCCAGTATGTTACTGCTGTATTAATACAGTAGGAAAGGGAACAAGCCATAAAATCATTGACAGATCAAAAAAAAAAAAACCTGTTATGTATCACATGGGAGCACAGCACTCAGAATAACATGGGGGTTTTATTTCTAAGGAAGAATTGTAATTGTGTGTAAATTAAAGACAGGGGTAACAGAAGAATGAAGGCCCAGGCTCCATATGAATAATACTTCTGTAGCTCTGAACACTGAATGTAAGAGTTTGTCAGATGGCTCATACAGCCACGTCTGTACTGGTCATATAGGAAACTATATCCAGACATTTAAAATGTCCATTTGGAGCTTTTGGTTCAGGAAATGTTCCTGATGACCTAACACACTGGTGAAAGGAGCGTCAGAGAATTGAACACAGGCAACATTGTTGAGTCCACCTGGATAAGTGTAGACGATGTAGTTTCTCACCTTTCACAGATGAGTCAACTGAGAGCATAACATCTCATGTTCTTTAAATTATGAGAAGAGTTAGTAATTGTCTTATGGCTAGAGACCATGGCAGGGCTTTCTGTTTTCTTTTCATGTATAGGGCTGAAAGTAATTGAGCAATGAAAAATCCTGTTTAGGACTGCAATAACATTGATTAAAATTGAGCATGTTATAAAATATGACTTGGATGCTCATCCAGTCTAAATCAGCTTTTGTTTGAAATCAATAGAGCTGTGGCAATTTATGGCAGCAAAGGGCTTGGCTCTTTTTCTTTAGAATGCATAATATACCCACATATTTGTTTTTCTTTCTTACACTGAGTGCCAGATTACAACCTGTTTATTCATATAAAGCTGTGGAACACAACCAGTTGTAATCCACCCAGACCGCCGTAATTCAGTGCTTTCTAGAACAGGGTTTGTCATTGTCCATTCTTCTTTTCAGTGTCATCCACTTGAAGTAATGTAATTGTCATTTAGTCACGCTGCTAGCCTGAAATTAAACAAGACTGGAATCTTTTCTTATCTATGCCTCCGAAGTCTGGCGTAATGTAAAGTCTTGTGTGTTACAGTAGTGTGAAATAATTCCTGCCCTTGGATACTTACTGACATGAAAGAAAACAGTGGATGAGGAGCTGGTTTTTGACAGAGGTGGAGAAGTCCTTTGTCAGAAATAATACGGCACCACTGTAGCAGCAGCATAGCAGATCTCAGTCAGACACCTTTAGAGCCAGACACCTTTTAAAACAAAGCTGATTTAATTCATTCATTCGCACATTCCCACAGGTGTGTACACCACCAAAACATGTATGTCCATATTGTCTGTCTGCCCTTGGAGCACCAAGATGCTGTGTGCAGGCTGGCAGACTGA
Source organism: Loriculus beryllinus (assembly GCA_039877255.1). NCBI lineage: Eukaryota > Metazoa > Chordata > Aves > Psittaciformes > Psittacidae > Loriculus > Loriculus beryllinus. The sequence continues at coordinate 24,985 of JBCJKH010055781.1, read as the reverse complement.
GATTCTTTGGGGTGACACAGAGGATAAAAGAAGCAGGCCAGTTTCTCTTCGCATCTTCTGTGTTCATCTGAGGTTGCTGATTTAGGGTATTACCTTTTGTTGTTCACTTTATAAACTGACAGGGATTACCCACCTGAGTCATCAGGATTAACTCACTATGTTTGTTTCCCACTCTGGGTATCCTGAGAAGAAACACAGAGATGTGCTGGGATCTTGATGACCTTCTCATCTAAGTAACATCAACACATATTGTTCTTCCAGCCCTCTTCCTGCTTTATGATCCTTGTGGTGCTCCCATACCCATACAGTTTCATTCATACCGATGTAAACGTCTCTACTGCAATTCTCTACAAGAGGAGACAAATGCTATTCTCCTAATGCTTAATGTAGACTTTTATGATGAACTGTGATGCTGAAAAATAATCTTAATAGAGACATTGTAGAACTCATTTCCAACTCTTGTCATAAATTGTCATATTTAAATATCTGTTTATCATTGCTGGTGTATTACTTCCCACTTGAAGGAGTGTTGCAATAGCAGGACTGTTACAGGCTTGAAGACAAAGATACATTAAGCTTGTTTCTCACTTAATCCATGGTTGACTATACTTCATAACATGGGTGATTGCTGTTAAGAAGCATTAACATAATCTGCATCTCTTCTTATGTTTGGGACTGAATTAATCTCATCTAACTATAGACATCTGCAGTGCTGACATTGCTTTTGAGCTAACCGAAGTTCTGTGGTACTGGTGAAGAGAAGCGAGTACCTCTAAGGTGCAGTTGTTTTGGCTTTAGCATGAGAAAAATAATAACTAAAAATGTTTATTTTCCCCCAATGACTAAAGGCTTCTAAAAGAAGCCAATAGAGAGTAGTTGAAATACAGAAATCTACATTTAGTTAGTAAATATCACCCCAGATATCTGCTTTGTGTCATAATGGCCCCACAACTATTATTGTGACCAGGTGTGGACCAAATAAAATTTGCGTGTTGCCCCCAGAAGAGTCACATTAGCAATGGAAATATTTCTGGAATATAAAGAATTTGAATTAAAGTGTCTTTTCCATATGTATAGGATGGAGAGATTGACTTCCTTTAGGGTATAATGTATTTCCATTTCATGTGGGGAGACAAAATATATTCATGCAATGGGGAGGATTTGATCTAGAATCTCAGGTTTTTTATCTGGCACATGATAAAAGTCAGCGAAATGTCTCCTCTACATGAGAGTATTTTGTATTCAATTTGGTTCTTAATGTTAACTGAATTGATAACCCGTTTAGCTCCTCTTGCAGGTAGAGATCAGCACCCATCACAATGATTAATGGCAACTGCGTTGGAGCTGCTGTGTCTTTAATACTTTGGTTTTCAGTGGTGACTACCATATTTTTGAACTACTGTTGCTCTGCTAGTTTAAAGGGTGAGATTTTAGTTTTTTCCAGATGATGGATGCCTATCATTGTCATCACTCCTGCTAAATTGCAATGTCTGTGCAACTCCTGTTCAAGCATCCTGGCCAAGAATTGCAAATGTGGCTACTAATTTCCAGTGCTCACTGTGAAATACTTGTGTCCAGCCAGAATGGTGTGGGTCTTTTGATGACATGGCTGACAGTTCCATACTGGTGTTTGAATATCCTAGTGGGACCAAAGTAGTGCTGTATGCCAAAGTGTAGGCAATTGAATCCTGCTCCAGCTGCTTTTGAAATTCTTGGACAAAAATACCAGACAGGGATTGTTTTGATCCCTGTTTCAGTAAGGTAAAGCAGAAAGTAAGTAATTTGTCATGAATGGGATTCCCTTTGAATGACTCAAGGCTCATTCCTCTACTGAAAACCACCTTTCCCACCCTCTCAGAAGCCCAAACCTCAAGCTCTTTTCAACACGTGTAATTACTACTAAATCTGATCCAGATGTTAAGAAATAGCAAACTGGTATTAAAAGCTCAGTGGAAACATTTCAGCAAAATGCAGTGAAGATGATCACAAATGTCTATTGTCCAATACTACACTGCAAGTGTTGATTCAGTTTTTGACTGTAGCACACATGTTAACAAACCAAGCCTGATTCTTTCTTTTTTCTGTCTCTTTTCTTCTTCTATTTTGTTTAATGTTAATTTCTTTGTACAAAAGACCTTAGCAAGTCATCCGCTTGTGATGTTCAAAGAGCTTGCCTACAGGAAAGGCTGAGCTCTTTGAAAAAGCATGTAGGATCAGGAACACTGGTTAATATTTACTGGCATGCAAGAGCAGATGCTAAGTAATAATTGGTTGCACATCACCGCAAAAGTTATAATATTGCACAAAACTACCATTAGTCCTTGAGACATTCCTCTGTTCCTAACATGTTTTGCCAAAGGAGGTAAAGAAGAGAGGGGATCAGAGACAAGTGCTCCTTCAGAATAAGAGTTGACAGACAAAGGAGTGATTATACCATGTGCCATTTGAAATGGAGAGAGATTGTGTGAGAAGAATTAAACTTATCCACAGGGCAAAGCTGCTGGAACCGTGGCAAATGCCAGAACTCTGCTGGAGAGTGGACTCCTAGGGAGTGGAAATGGTCAGCAATACAGTCATTCAAGGGCAGTGCCCTGTGTTGGTAGCAGTGCGAACAGTGTATTTGAGAGGTAAGCCTAGAAAGACTGCTCAGTTTCTGGGGGGCAAGCCCTTTTTGCCTAGAAGAGGTACTAATATCGCTGCATGAAATAGGTTTGATGGCTACTTATACAGCATTTCTATAAAGGAATGAGAATATGCTATGTCTTTGCTCCTTGTGTATGCCATCATCCCAAGTCAGTATCATGTAAAGATGTTGCATGTAGATGAAAAAACATGGTTTAACTTCCTTGTCAGGAAGGTCCACTGGATTTTTTCATTCTTCTCTCATCCTTCTCTTCATCCTTCTGTCATTAAAGAAGAACTTACCATGTCTGCTGAGTGGTAAGCCTTGACAAAAACAGAACCAATTTTTACGTTCTCAATTTTTGGGAACCCAAAGGAAGTCCTTGAAGTAACATTCTCTGTAGTGCTTCCCATCATGATGAATCCGTTCTTCTAATTTACACCAAAAGTGGCAACACATTTTTTGTGTGCTGTCTTAAGCTCCTGTTCAGCATTATTGCGAGGTTGAATACTATGTTTTTAGCTGTATTGGAGAATGCTGATTGCAGGTTCTGTTACATTATGTCAATACTTTTGTGTTGTTAGTGCTACACCTTTTTATTGCTTATCATAATTTCTCTCTCCTTCTGTAATCCATGATGAAACTTCGGACATGAATGAGCAGGACTTGCTCTCCTTAAGTACGCAGTGCATTACAGCCAATGGCTCAATAGCAACTGGTTACAATATCAGACCCTGAAATTTGAAGTAACCTTTGCCAAATCTGTAGCCAGTGAAATCAAGATCATTAATCCTATATTTTTTTCCATCTATAATTGGAACTCTGAAGAGCACATTTGGAGTAGTACAATACTTGATGAAATCCGAATGCTATATGTGCTTTATACTGCTTCAGAAGGAATGAGGCAGAACATATTCAGTGTTCCTGGGCAGAACATGTGGTTGATGCTAAGGACAAACCATGCCTGACTTCAAGACATCTCTTTTAGAAGCTGTGTCACAACCTCCCTCCCAAACTCCTATCATTCTGAATTAGATTACAGTGAATATTGATAGAGAATAGAATAGATAGCCACATGGTGGTGCTTTGTCAGGACCTCTCTGGATTTGTGCCTTCCTCACATTTTTATGCTTTCACAATCCAGTGTGTAGACTGAAAATGCCTAGATGCTGCTGTGCTGCGTATTTCATGTCAGAAATGCTGGAAAAATAATGCAAGGGTGGAGGGGGAATTTTTTCTGCAGAAGGCCAACATAAGCTGCATGCATCATGTCATCTCTATCCCATGCTACCAGGATGACTTAAATCACTGAAGGTCCTCTGCTGGCTGTCTTCATAGAATAACAATTTTTACCTGACCCAACTCAAGCAGCTATAAATTTGAAGACCAAATCTCAGTGAATCATCACAGGCTCCTTCTATAGTCGGGGTGTGATTCTGTGATTCATCTCATGCTAGCACGGAAACTTTTAAACTAGCTCCCAGGACTCCAACAGGTTCAGAAGTCACCCATTTACAGTCTTCTGCACTGTATTCCCAGGACCCTGTTGTTACACCCATTAATGTTTTTTTAACAATTTCTTTCAAGTGCTCAATTATATTGTTCCATAATATTAATGAGCAGACTTTCACTGCTGACAGATGTGGTAGTGATTCAAAGTTATTGCCAAGACTTCTGAATGCTCAAGAAGGTGGAGACTCCAAAGATAAGGTGTTTCCATGTGTGAATTAGCACTAGAGTGACTTAGACAAAGACATAAGGTGATGGAGGAATGAGGCAATCTAAGTCCAGTGCATGAATATGGTTCTCATTCACTGAACACATTCATTTTGCACCTGTAAGTTGGTGTCAACAGCAGCAGCCAGGACCCATGTTTACCACCCATCTTACCTTCCACAGGGATGTTCACATTAATGATTGCAATGATTTATTGTTGCCAAACATCAGCAGTCTTGGGGATGTATTTGAACTGTTCCTAAGATGCCTAAGCAGTCCATTGCAAGTTAACTCTTGCATTGGGTGCTTTGCCTCAAAGGCACTGGAACTACTTTTCTGTCTTCATCGTATATGGAGCCAAGGCCTGGAAGTTATGGACAATAGCATAGGTTAGCCACCTGCCAGGGCGCCAGCCACCACAGTAGTTATGATGCCAAAGTTCAGCACTTCTATTAGGTGTTTTGCATGTGGCCTGGAGTGCCTTTTCACTTGAAAATCAGTTGCTAATAACAAAATCCCTAGGTGGGCTTTTCTTGCTCCGAGTATTAAACCCTCTTACTTCAGCAAACTGGTTTCATGGTTTAGTTAGTAATTGTTATTCTTAATAATGTGGTTTAGATGAGCATTTAATTTCACAATACCAAAGTAAGCAAATGCAGTCATGCAACTCAACCTTCTCATAGAATAACAGTACCGCAAGCTGCCTTCTTTAAGCTAAGGAGCTGAGACACGTTTACACTACAAATGAACAGCAGAGCTGTATACTTTCTCCTAGTAAACATAGGTGTAGCATCCTGACAACTATAATTTGATTTCTTAATAGTAAATAGACCAATCTCTCCCTTTGTCAGTCAGCAGTGGAATCTGATATTTCCTGGACTCTGACTCTGATAATACTGTTTATTATATACTCCCAGAGGCTGTTCCCATGCTGATCTAACAGACATTAAGATCAACCAATCTACTTGGTAAATAGCTCTGAGATGCTCTATTGCCCAGCTCCCTGGCACTCTACTGATGTACTAGCACCAACCATTTTTAATCTTGTGCTGTTAGAGAGAATAAGTCATGGGATGTCTCTTTCCTAAAACAAGGAAGTACTGTTTCTATTTAATTTCTTTTGGAGAGTAGTTTGATCCTCAAAAGTGCTGGTGGTATTGGAAGCTAAGGGCTGGTGCTTGAATGTACCTACACTATGACAACTCTAGTAGATTCAGAGGAGCTATACTGACTTACACCAGCCAATGTGATAGCCCGGAGCTTAGGGAAGAGGTATTTGCTGGGCTGTAGCACTCCAGCCTTCTTCTGTGTGATCAGTGCAGTGCTGGTGGCAGCCACTCTTCAGGAAGAGAAAACAGTTTCCTCTGGTCTTCTCATTTCATGCTCTCTTTGCTGAGATGACACACACAAAAGAGGTTTGGCAGGCTTTAGACTGAATAATAGGGTTTGCAATGTGAATCCTTGTTCCAGAGGATTCCCAAGGCATTAGGGAAGTGCAGCCTTCCAGCTCCCACACAGCAATGCTGGGTGAATAAATGCTCTACTTCATGAGAAGAAGCAAATAGTATGCCAAAGTGTCACTGCTGTTTAAGAGGAGGACAGAAACCTAATCTAAAGGCAGATGGAGGCTTATGGATAGAAGATTTCCATATAAGACTCAATGTCTACACCAATGAAGATGCATCCCTTTTATGAGTGAGGCAAGAAGACAAAGTAAGACCTCTTTGTGCTGTTGTAAAAGGAATGTTTGGAGCAAGAAAAAAGGGAACAGTGGCCTCACTGAAACATGAACTAAACTCCAGTCTGTGCTAAGAAACATTTCTGTGGGGGCACAGATGGAAAGAGCCTTGGCCTTGGCTGTTAATGGTCCTGTTCAGGACCCAGCTATGATGGGAGAAGAGCTTTACCACCACCATCGTTCCTCTTGCTGGTGGCTATTGTTCCTGTAGTTCTGCTTTTGTGACATAATTGCCTTTAAGCAAAAGTAATGGGGTTAGAATAAGCAGTGTTATACCCATAATCAGTGCTGTCATGAAGCAAATTGAAAAATGCCATTTAAACTGCTCAAGTGGTGGATGGAGAGAGTGACATCCAGCAAAGGTAGCATCATCTGTGGGGCAGCTTGTCTGCTCTTGTCTTTGAGAGTGAGTGGCAGGATTAGCTGGGAAATGCTCCATGGTGGTAGGGCTAGTAGGGTGGACAGATGGCTAAAAGCATGGGATATCCCTGTTGTTTGGTCTCCTTACCTCTTCTCCCGTGTTCTCTTTGTGCTTCCTTCCCTGCCCAGCTCTGTGATACAACTTCTCCTCTTCCTGCTTATCAATAAACGTCTCTATGCCTTGAAATCCCTAAGTTAATTTTCTTTTGCACTCTTCTCCCAGTTTTTGTGCGAAGAAGGTAATCCCTTGTGTCTTCTGGAAGATACCTAAGTTTCCTCTGCTAAAAGGAGCAATTATGGGCAAGACCTTTGTTATTTTAATTATTTCTAATTTGTTTTGCAAAGCCAGGGTGTAGCTTGAAATGTGTTTATAAATCACAGCAGAGTACAAAGACAATCTCCAATACCTGTTAACTGCATTCAGAACTAACCTGACTGGAGAATCCAGGTATATTGCTTGAGGGAAAAAGAGGGAAACTTGTTTTTGTCTAAATGTGCCCTTTAATTAAATTAGGTTGTAGGCATAGTGTAGGCGGCATCTAATGTGCTTAAGCCAGAGCTACATATATGGACTTTGTACCTCTGTATTTTTGGAAAACAGGTACTTGGGTTCCATTTGACCAGGAAGTTTTCACGCATGGAATTGCTTGCTCTCACCAATAGATGGCAATCCGTCTTCACGTCCCTTTTCTTCTTGAAAAGTGAGCTAAAAGGTGAGGCGGAAAGGAAGAAAACAGTTTTTCTCAAAAGCTTTCTCCCTTTTATGTGTCAGAGTTTCAAAGCTAAATGTTCAAATGTCCTGGAAATGAGAAATTATCTGAAAAGTAGTACACTGCATGCTACCACAGCACAAATTACCCCATGCTGTCCTGTCAGATTTAATCTGCCTGAATCGGTTTTGGAAGGGATGATACGGGATTTAGTTACCATGTGCGCTAGTAAACTGAGATTAGCCGTGTTCTTGATATCATTGCGTATTTTAATCTACGGTTCAGTTTATTTCCCGAGTCTTACATTGTGAAATCTTCAATAGATATCAAAAAGATTAGGAAAAAAAAAAAAGAAAAGAAAAAGAAATCTCAAGTAATATAAAGGATCCCTGATCTTCCCATCTGATTCTGTGCTACAGTACAGTAATTCAGCAGTAACAGCAATGAAAATATCTCAGTGTCAGATTAAGAGATGAGATGGTAAAATTAAACCTTGGCTGTATTGCTTGGTCGCTCCTCTGCAGCTGTGGGGTTTGGAACTAGTTTGTCTGTGTCTGATGGCCTCAGTTTTGCTTTGAGCATCTGACTGCATTAATCTAATCATTTTACTCCCTTTCTTTACTCACACACTGCTACTACATCCAGAGCCATGGTGGGTATATGAGTTTTGGTTTAGGAGAAATTTCCTACAAGAACTGGTTTCCTTGCTGCTGATTTGGTTAAAAAGTGAAAAATAAACCAAGATGGATGTGTTTGCCCTGACTGTGCAGTTCTCACAACCCAGGAGTGAGGTGGGGACAGGAAGTTCATAGAATCATAGAATGGTTTGGGTTGGAAGGGGCATTAAAGCTCATCCAGTTCCAACCCCCCTTGCCACGTTCTGGGACACCTTCCACTAGACCAGACTGCTCAAAGCCTGGCCTTGAACAGCATTGTCTTGTTGATCCAAGGTGTTCCTCTTGCTGCCCCACACAAAGGATAAGACTTTATGTGTAAAACCACTACGTGGGCATAGCAGTTTCTTCCTTTGGCTTGATAGCTGTTTCTGGAGAAACGGAGGCTACAGCAACGCTCAGCATCCACTTGATGCTGCTGCCTTTTCAGCTTTTATGATGGCATCTGCCGTTGGCTCTTTACCCACTGCTCTCAGGTTCATCCACAGAGCTTCTCATCTTCCCTTGCAGAACAGGTCTTCACACAACCTACTTCCCCCTGCAGTGTTTGCACCATGTTGTGTCTTCCTGAGGATGTGGGGTGTTTCTCATTCAGTCTGCCACCATCCTGAAGCCCCAGGCTGTTTGAAAAGAAACTATACACTTTGACACTGCATCGAATCATAGAATAGTTAGGGTTGGGAAGGACCTTAAGATCATCTAGTTCCAACCCCTCTGCCATTGACAGGGACACCTCACGCTAAATTGAGTCACCCAAGACTCTGTGCAACCTGGTGTTGAACACAGAATACATATTTTTTCTTGTTGTTAAATTCTTTACATCCTGTAATTTATTCTGTCCTGCCTTTCACCAGTAACAGCAATATTCAAATCAGTAAACAGGCTTTAACCTAGAGCCATTGTTAACTGGAGAATGCAGGTGGTGCTGAAAATAAATTGCACCTACTAGCAGTGCACAGCGTGAAACCAGAGGTTTCTTCTGTGACCCTCCTCTTTATGAAAAATAGTGCTTCATCTATAAAGAAGAGCTATCTTCTTTAAGTTGCAGGTATTTGTTTTTGTGGAGTGCTCGTAACCGGTGAGTAGAGCTGAGGCTGAGGAGGATACTGCAGATGCTAATGGCACCAATAGGGCAGGTAGAAGAGCAAGCTAAAAGAAAAGGAAGTTTCATTCACAGTTGACCCATTCTTCAGGTTTCCAAGTGTAAACACATTGTGTTTCCTGGGGATAAAATTGCCATGAGCCTTCAGGTACAGAAACTGGCATAAAGAGCTTTGCACTGTTCTTTACCTTTCACAGCATTTCTGCTCTGAACATGTGGTGTCATTTTATGTAGACATTTTATGTATTGCATGCATACCAGAGGATAGGTGTTTTTCTATATTAGGACATCCATTTACTGCCAGAAGAAATATTATTCCACTTCTTTGCATTTTATGAAGGTTTTCCCCTTAAGAAAAAAAACCAAAGCCCCCACAAAAGCCCCAACCACAGTCAAGGACTGTGTGAAGTGGGGAGAGAACACAAAAAGCCTGGCCTTCAGCTTCCAAGATGAATCACCATAATGAAGCCAATACCAGATGAACTGCTTAAGGGTTGCTGCTTAAGCCTTGATACCATTACCTCTCATCTTTGACCTGAAGGGATTGATGATTTCCCTCTGGAGTATTAATGAACATGCTGAGCTTTCCTGCAGCAAAACTGTGGACATGAACTTCCTCTTGTCTGAAAGAATGGAGGAGAAATCTCAGAGCTTATTTTCATGGCTCCAGTTTAATTGCTGATACAGGGGATTTTGTCTCTCTGCAATGAACGGCAGCAGAATCTACCAGTACAACACAATGCAGGGCAGGGGGAAATGCAAGGAGGGAATGGGAAAAAGGGGAAAACACACTGGCAATTTTTTCCTGCTTTCAGAAACACATTTGCTAACACGACTAATAAATGCTAACAAGGCGCAAGTCTCCATGTGACCCCCAGCCGGTGCCCCAGTAGATCCACAGCACTCTGATCCAGGTGAAAGGGTGTCAGCTTCATAATGGCAGCATTCTCCAGGTGCACACCAATTAATCAAGCGTGTTATGAAAAGTTAATGGGTGTAAACTTAACAGGGTGCTTTCACTAGCTTTTGTAGGTATTTCTGAATAAACCAGAATGCTTATTCCTGGAGGTAGAGAGCAAAGTCCAAAACACAATGAGTCAATAGTTGTCTTTTTATTTGTTTTCAGTGAGCTTTTGAGCATGATCTAATAGTATAAACAAAGCTTATACTTACGCAAAGCTTAGCCCTGGGTACAGCACCAGGCTTAAAGTTGCAAGACTCATTTTTAAAGTCAGACTGCTCATGTTCTACACCTTTACAAGTCACTTCACCCACGGTGCCTCAGTTTCCCCCATCTCCTTCTGTCTTTCTTCAGGGTGGGATTGATTCTGCCTGGTGGGGATTTGCTGAACGCCAGTTGTGAGAGGGATGGGAATTTTCTGGGAGACCTGTAATGCTGAATGCCAGGCTCTGACTTCAGTCACAAGTTGAGAGATTCCTGGGCAGCAATCAAAGCCTAGCATGCATTGGTGACATCTGCACGCTCTGTTCTGTTTCACTGCAGGCCTTTGGCGTTTCCCATTCTGGATTCTTTCAGTGCAGAGATTGTCAATCCCACCAAATAAGGGCAAAGGACTAAATACAAGCAGTTTTCAAAGCAAAGGCAGAAAACAGTTCGTTCAGCATTGACTGTATGAATGCTGTCTCAGTGTTGCTTGCTCAGCCGCACTGCATGTTCTGTGTATTTCATAGTGTGCTTCCACATTTAATGTATGAGTTTAAAAAGGAAAAGGTATCATAAGGAATGTAACTTCACCTGTCATCTGGGGAAAGTTACCTTGTTAATTTTCTATGGTTCAGCTTTCTGAGCTCTGGGGGAAAAGCATCAGGAGATTTATCCCTGCCAAAGAATATGGCCTTTGATGAACTGAGAAACACAGCATGCAGTTTCTGTCTTAAACTGACTGTTGCATTGCTTGACATCTTAATGCAAATGTCCTCTGGAATAGTGCAAGAAACCAGAGATTATGTAGGTTCATTCCCTAAGGAAATACCTACTTCTACACAAGCACAGCTTTTTCTATAATGGAGGAATAGGAAGGATCCTTGTATTGGAATGAATGCTGTCAAAAAGAAGCTATGTCTTCCACTGGCAGGGGCAATGGGGCTATGATTGGTCCCACAAGTGGAAACTGGAATTAACGAGTCATCACTCCTGTTTAAGAGTCTCTGTTTAGCCAAGGATTTGTATAAGGGCACAGGAACAATACATAGATAGATGATAGATAGATAGATGATAGATAGATAGATAGATAGATAGATAGATAGGTAGATAGTCAGATTAATTCTCCTTATTCTAAGCTCAGACCACCAACATTAAAATGTTTCTCTGTAGCATCTTCCTAGGCAGAGCTAAGTTTCCGTGCATCCCCTAAACATAGATTTCCACAGTATAGCACATAGTGATTTCTAACGTGTTGCCTTGACCCTGATTTTTCTAGGTATATAGTATTCCTGGGTTTAGGAGAAATTCCCTTTAAGGAAGAAAGCTCTATAAGGAAGAAATAAAATAATGATCTCTTGAGAACCAGAAAAGAGATACAAGATCCACTGCAACCCTAAGAAGAGATTATGTAAATCAGCTTTTTTTGTCTGGGAAGGAGAAAGGAAGCATTGCAAGTGAGCTGGTAAAATAGCTTCTGAGAAAGGAAGAATCCTTCTGCCATGCCAAGGGCAAGCACCTTCTATTTCATTCTATCTCTTCAATGCTTTTCCCAACCTCCTTCCTGATATCTCATGTCATCAGCAGATTAAAATTTATTGAGGGTTAGGACACAGTGAGTCTCTTCATTTCCCCCCAGTGTTTTCATGGCTCAGTATACTACATTTTTCCTCTTCAGCCTTTAAATCCACTTCTGTTCCCCTTCAGGAAAACCTCCAGTACTTTCAGGGAATCTCTGGTGGATTTTCCCAATCTACTTTGGCTGTTTGTCTGGAGAAGACTGTCTCTGGCATTAATAGCTCTGTCCTCAAGCTCCAGTGAGTAAACTTCAAGTGGCAGTTTGTGTCCAGATAGTTTTGCCAAAGGGGCTTATTTATGTGAACCTCTTCTGCCTAAGCAGCAGGACTCTAAAGCATCCAGCAAGTACCGAAATATTCCAGTAATGGAGATGGGATGCACAATTTATTGTTGCTTCGTGCTTTTATTTTACTAAGAGTATCTGATACTTCCTGAAGTAAGGCTTTGCCTGCTAAGTGTAGCCCTGGCTGGTTGGGAGGAGGGTGCACAGTGTGCCAGACATGAAAATAATGAGTGTGTTCTTCCTGTACTCTTCCTAATGCTCTTTGTGCCATAGCAACCCTCAGAACAGCAGCTTCCATAAGAACTGGACCATAACATGCAGATTGGATACAGAGGGGGCATAATTACTGTGTCTGGGCAAGGAAAAGACAAAGAATGAGTGAAAACACAATCTGAAGGGTATGGATTGGAATTAGAGGGCAAGGAGCAGGTCTGTGATACACTGGATGTGAGACAGGGATATCATGGACAAGGATCCAAGTTAGGATCTGAGATTTACTGGGCAAGGAGCCTGGAACAGAAGGAGCAGGGAGTTTAGAACCGGATATGGCTGATGACTAGTAGCTGAGAAGCCTGAATGGAAACTGGTGTGGCACAGATGAGGAAGAGGGATGAGGATGAACCATGTGGAGTGGAGTGGAGAGTAAGAGGATACTGTGAGCCAGAGTAATGTGAGTCAGGCTGTGGTGGATGAAGGGAAGGGAAGACATTTCTGCTTTCACTTGCTGCTAGCCTTTCTGCATCAGGCAAGAGCACAGGCTGGGGCTTCCAGCCCATATTTGCTTGCTCTTTGCAGGTGTGAATGCTACCAGCAAAGCATCTTCTCTCCTATCCACACTGATTTGAAAGCTATTTTGATATACTTGCAGGATCTAGCCTGGCTTGGGCTCTGTGATTGACAGCACATGATAGCAAAGCTTCTGGCTTTTTTTTGATTGCGCAGTTTGCCTGCACGTTGCAGCAGGAAATACTTTCATCAGATTCCATTCCTTCATTTGCACATTTCAAATTAATCTCTTGGCTATTCTTACAAGCTGAATCTAGTCTGTTTATTTAGCTGGATAAATGTCTGGTACAAAATCTCATTAGCCCAACAATTACCTTTGACACTACAGATGAACAACATCTCTTTGCCATGTAAATTAGAAAATCACACCAAGTCCCTTCCAGTTTTAAGAGGGCAGAGTTTTGAAAGAGATTCAAAATGCAAAACATAGTTAAAGTCATTAATATTTCTGTGGTGGGTACATCCTGGATATCAGCAGATATTGGATTTTATTATAATTCCTCATGATAAAGCTGTCCCTATGAATCATATGCAGACCAAAAGCTCAGTCGCGATATTAATCATTCCACTTGATGATTCTTTCAGCTCTCCCATATGGCATTTCTTTGGAAAACAGCAAAAAAAAAAAAAAAAAAGGAAAAAAAGAAGAGAAGAACAAGGACTGATCTTCAGAGGAATAGAAAATAGAAAGGGGAGTCCATTCTTTGCAGTACATTTATTATCAGTCCCCATTATTAGCCATTATTAAGCATTATTGATGTGAAAAATAATTTACTGTTTCAGAGATTTAGATTTGGGTCTTGATTCTTTCTTCCACTTATCCTGTATTCTCTCTGATGTGAAAAGATTCTCTGTTTAGTGCGTGTGCATGGAGCTCAAGATGAGGGAGCTGGTGGAAGTGCTCGCCCAGCCGCTTCCCATTCCTGGCTAACCAGGGAGGCCCCAGTTGACTGAAGGTTGGCGAATGTGATGCCCACCTACAAGAAGGGCTGGAAGGAGAATTTGGGGAACTACAGGCCTGTCAGCCTGACCTCAGTTCTGAGGAAGGTTATGGAGCAGATCATCTTGAGTGTCAACCAAGTGATCAGGTCTAGTCAGCATGGGTTTATGAAAGGCAGGTCCTGCTTGACTGACCTGATCCTCTATGACAAAGTAACCCGCTTGGTGGCTGAGGGACAGGATGTGGTAAATGGAGTTAAGTCC
>JBCJKH010055778.1:2098-16810 GCA_039877255.1 Loriculus beryllinus | reverse complement strand
TCTGAAGCCTGACAGGAGACTAACATTTTCTTCAAAGCAGCTATACTCTCCTGAACTCAAATCTAAGCTCCTGTAAATGTGCATTTAAGCATTTCATAAGCACATATTTACTCAAAGGGCCACAAGGTCAGAAGCTGTCCAGGTCTAGCCTTTGACTATGAAAGTAAAGACTGATTAAACAGACCTTTCTCACATGGATCTTTGCTTAGGAAAAGGAATAACTATTAACAATGACAGCTAAACCACAGATAGAGTCCTTTCTAACAAACTTTTTTGTGATTTTCTGAATTCTTCAGTTCAAAATGAGACCAGGATTCTCATGACAATAGCAGTGTTGTGAATTTGGAGCAGTTCAGCTCCCTACCAGGACCTGTATTCACCTCACTGTCCCTGCCCTGACAAGAAATACATGAAATGGCCTATGGAGCAGAGAAGAATAAAAGCTTTCAGCTCAGTCCAATATATTTGACCTTTATCATATCCAAGCCTCCAGTAAGCCCCTGGATTTTACATCCACCAAAGGTGCTAGTTTGGCCTGTTATGGAAGAATAAACACTCAGAGCCAAATTCCAGATGTGAGCACTGTCTGTGTTCAGGATCTCTCTCTTATGCAAGAACCATGGGTATGACACTTGTCTGCAGGGATCCAGTTAACAACTGTCTGTTTAATTCTTTCTTATGAAAGAATTATTTCAAGAGAACTCGCCAGGGATGTTTGGCTGGTGTGATTAAGTAGTATCCCCTAGAATTACTTTCTGCTTTCTTCCAAGAGAAAGCACAACACAAAATGTTTGGTTTCAATTGAGAAAAAAATGAGAGTTGACATAAAACATATTTACACAACCCCCTTGGGAAGCCACCAGCTTTCATAAATTCTTTGTGTCAAAAAACTGCAGAAACAAAAGAATATAGCGCATTCTCTTTAATGTATTGGGAGAAATTTCTTATTTTCTTAAAAAGGCTGAGTATCTCCTAAGTTACACATACCAAAGTCTCACAATAAATGCCCAGGATGTTTCAAACCAGCCTGCAAATGATTACAAGACAGAAAACTGCAAGCCCTTCCACCACAAACTACCAGATGAGAACTCAAAAATCTACCAGGGAGTGTTAGAAAGAGTGTTCACAGACGTGTTCACAGACCCAACTGAAATTATCAACTTTACAACATTCAGGGGAGAACACACTAAGGAGCTACAGATTAATGGGTTTTGTTCACATCAGCAGCACTGTAACATTAAACAGCAGCAGCAGCATTAAAGAGGCTATTAATCAAATTTTGAAGGACATACGTGCAGTCTTCTGGTAATAATGCAGCCAAAGGAGTGCAAAGATCTTCCAAAGCTAAGTGCTACCATGTTTTAAATTGTTTAAAATGCTCTTTGTTACCATGTTGGCCCATCTTCCCCTCCAGCCTAAGACAGAATAAAGAAATCAAGAAAGTAAGGAAAACATTATAAAATTATTGGGTTTTCTTTATTAAGAAAATAATACAATCCCAACTGGAGGAAGAGACTGGGGTCCTACCTCCAGGTAGGGGAGGGAGCAGCTGTATTTAGGCTCCATAAGCAAAGCAAAATCAGTTCTTCATGCTTCCTTATTCTCAGTGTTTGCATTTTAAGATACAAAATTCTAGATTTGTGCCCTTCTTCTATGCAGAGAATATTAACAGAGCCTTCTGATCTGCTCTTTTGAGTTTTAGTTAACCTGAGCTTTACCATCAGACATAATCCCAAAATTCATGGGCAGGGCTTTTTTCCCATTTGTCGTGTTTTAAACCCAGCCACACAGCTCGTTCATTCACTCAACCCCCCTTTCTTGCCCTCCCACTGCTCCAGGAGGGATGGGGAGGAGAATGAAAAGAATGCAACTCCCACAGGTTGAGATAAGAACAGTCCAGTAACTAAGGTATAACACAAACCACTACTGCTACCAACAATAATAATAATGATAACGGAAATAACAAGAGAATACACCATCTCACCAACCACCGACCAATAACTCACAACACCCCATCCGACCAAGCACCGACCGTATCCCTCCTCCAACCCCCCCAGAGCACTAGCCCTTCCGGGTGACTCTCAGTTACATCCTGGGCATGAAGGTGTTTGATGGATAAGTATTTCTCCCCAAGCAGAGAGGAGTATTTGCGAGAAGCTAGTAACATCCTGTGGTTGAAATGGCCCAATCACTATATCAGTTTCCTAATCAAGTTGCTCAGGAGAGACTTGAACAGCTGGTGTAGGAACAGAGATCACTACAGGTACATCATTTGGCACCTAAATGATTGTGGACCCTGATCAGGCCCACAAAATGTTACCATTTTGTATTTTGTGGACAAAGTCCGGGAAGATTTCATTGTGCGGTTGCTAACATTTACCCCAGCTTCTTCGCTTCCTCTTACAGCTGCTTCAGATCGTCTGAAACAAGATGCTTGGCATGTTTTGCTATTGTTGAGATTTGATATTGAAGTAGAATCCTGAAATCCTTATCCTTGATCACAGCAAGATGCTGCTCAAGCAGTTGTCAGAGAGCTGATGGTGGAAGACAGTAATGGAGAGAACTGGAACATGGATGTGGATGAGTGTGGCTGCTGAAGAGCTCTCCAGAAATGAGAGCAGTTAAAGCTAGCTGTGAGGGTGGAGACAGGCTCCTGTACTGTAATTATGAAGGGTGGTGGTAGAATTGCTGCTGCGTGCTTCAGAGGTGTGCTTGAAATTAAGGTGCTTTACAGTAGCAGCATTTAACTTATTTCTGTCATCTGCTTTCCTGTTAATTGATCTGCACTGGGATTTACCAGGGGAGGCTTCCTGAGCTGTGTAAATCCCTTGAAAAGGTGTGGACACTGAATTCTGATCTCTTCTGAATGTGACTTGATGTCTCCCACTAAGCCAGAGTAATCGGACTCTTCTGCACTCCTGGTTGTGCAAGTCCACTGTATCCCATGTATAAAATCCAGTGACTAGTTGAGCTGACCAGGGAAAAGCTGGCCCACCTCTTTCTGCCATGTAAACCAAGGAACATCCCTGGAGGTCCTGTTTGCTAGATTTAAGGTAGGAGGAGGGAGTGTGCAGCTGGAGGGAGGGGAGAAAGCCTGTGTTTGCGCAGTTAAGTGAGGCATTGAACTGCAGCCCTTTGAAAATGCTGCTAGGAGAGTAAGCAAAACTGCCCAATTTCAGAACTTGTAGCAATTGTTCTAGCACTTTTCCAAATGTGGAGACCAAGTTAAGGCTGGAGAGGCAGGTGACATATGATTAGATGTTCAAAGTTCTGATATGCAAGTATAGTCAGAATAGTTGGGACCGTATTTCTCAAAGTACTTTGCTCACTTATTTGTTAGGGATAATATTAAATATCCAGGAACATGTTGTTAGTCTCAGAAATCCCAACATTGTTAGAAATTGTGAAGATGAGTTTTAAAATAGAAACATGAAGGAAGAAGAAAGGGGGTGGGGGTGGGTTAAGGAGCCCCCTTTACAGTTAAATTTAAAACTGTAATTAAATTTATGCTCCACCACACACTTCCAACCTTTTCTCTCCAGTTGGGGTTGGGTTGGTTGGGTTTGGGGCTTTTTATCAGGTTTTACTAACAAATGATGAGGTTTAAAAGGAAAACAAAAAAAATGTGTGAAACTGATTACGAAACAAAACCATAGCAGCTCCGGTTAAAACACAGAATAGGGCCAACATCTCTTTAGTGTCCTCTTTTACACTGCCCAAACTGTTCAATTTATGAGTAGTAGCTCTAGTACCAGAGGAATCCATTTGCTCAGTAGGAGAATAAAATATGTTTGACTTAACTTTAAAATATTACTGTGGATGGGTCATAGCTCTCCATTGGTATGTAAACTGTGTGGATACATGCAGATGAGAGCATGGATCTGGGCTTGTCCATAGGAAGTGGTCAGTACAGGTACACTTGCTTGTAGTCTGGAAGTGAGGTAGTGGTGGTCCTCCTGGGCTGTTGCCTCTCTGTCCTCAGGAGGCAGGTGCTGTATGTAGCAATGTGCATGCCTGTGTCTGGTGTTTGCAAGTGTCTTTTATACAGCACTGTGCAGTGCTTTCCTTCATTTAATATAATTGGCAGATTTTATTCAGGATAACATTCTTGCCAATTGATGTGGTGGTGGTAATTAAAGTCACTGTTATACATTATGTACTCACTATTGTACAGTAAGTACTCATTGCAGGAAGAAGGAAAAATAGGTGAGGAAATGCTGGCTTTGAAGAAAAGGGGTGGTTGTGCCAATTATCTTGGATGAGTTGTTCAGTGATGGTTAATCCATGTGAGTGAAAGCAAGTCTTCTCTGATGCTGTGCCAAGGTCAGGAGTTTGAGCTCTACTTGGAGAGTGAAAGTTACAGTTTTGCAGATTAAAGCTTCTTAGAAGAAAAAATTCTGTATTACCTAAATTGAAGCAGAGCTTTTTGAACTCTGCCATCCATACAATCTCCCTTTTACATCCAGAAAAGTGCTATGGCAGAGTAGAGCTAAGACCACCTCATATGAAGCATTCAGCAGTGCAGGGGTGTAGCACAGTGGGTTTGTGAAACTTGTCTTAATGTGGGAATGCCCACGTGCATGCCTACACACACAGGCTGCCAGAGGAGATCAAGCAGTATGTATACTTGATTGTGTGGGAGAGCAACTACTGCAAAAATACATTATCCTTTGCCATATGTGGTGACACAGTGCTGTACTGATTTGTACCACCTGCAGCTCCTGCTCATTTACCTGGTGGAAAATAGTCAAGTTCAGAAAGGTGACTGACATTATTTTGTCCATGTTTCCTCATATTGCAAACAGGATTGATAGCACGTGATGTACTGTAGGTTGAGCTACATTTGCAGTACAGCTCTCCTAGTAGCTGGTAATTTGGGGTATCTGATTCATCCATGTGAGCTGCTGTATTGTGCACAACAAGGTCATTTTCCTCTCTTTCTCTGCCTTCTATCTAACCAGACGCCATCTCATATACATTTTGTTCAATATCTGTGAAATCCTTATGTGTCTCTCCATGTCCCTGCTCTGTTACTGGCAGATACATTATCATAGAATCATAGAATGGTTTTTGTTGGAAGGTACCTTAAAATCACCTGGTTCCAACAGATGTACATAGCTTCTTTTCTTTATTCTGTCTTCATGCAGAGATTGGAATGTGCTCACTTGCCTGTACAGGTCCTTCATTACGCACTTGCATTGGTGCACTTGAATGAATGAGATCTCAGTATGTAGAATGCTGTCATATAGATTACAGTTGCCAGTCATGGAAAGTGTGCATATAGAAAGGAATTGATGGCCTTTAAAATTACCCCCGAGCATTAAGGGCTTGTTCATTGCAAAGAACGACCTGGATACATTGGTTATTCAAATATGAAGTGTTGCTGGAGCTCCGCACCATCTGTACTTCTAGTGCAATATGAAAACAGACACTGAGGCCCCAAATTCCTTTGCAGGACAGGATTGTTGTGTTCCAGGCAGCCTTGCTGGCAGGTGTCTTCCCCAGCCCCAGGGTCACCCACCCTTTGCAGTGTGGGTGCTCTGGCTGCCAGACTCTCCCCTGCTCTTCCCTGCATGCTTCACTGCAGCGTGATTCCTTCCAAGTTAATTTGTTGCGGGAAATGCCCCCCAGCAGCTCCTTTCCTTACGGCTGATCCATCCAGGGGAAGTTACGACCACTTGGCAGCTTTCTAACCTATCTGTAAGTAATGTTTGTCTTTCAGTCTCAGGCTTTTTTTTGATCGTTGTTGTTATTGCATGTTCAGGATGATATGCCTTTCTGTCACTGGGATGCTGTAAGCTTAGTATGTACCAAATGCAGTGGGAAACCTGAAGGGCTGTATTTGGTCAAGGGTAAAATGCTGTTGTTTAGCAGTAGGATTTTTGAAGTGGAAATACCCCAGTGCTCTGTGTGAATATCCTGAGGGGATGAGCCTGGACAGTTGTGAGGATGAGGCTTGGGGCTACTTGTGCTGCTGCTGAACACTCACACCATGACAAGCACCAGTGCCGGGTGGCATGCATCAAAGCCAACTGGGCAGAAGGGCAATATAAATCAGATGAAGCAGGTTCTTGAACAGATTGTGCTCTATGCTTTACTAAATCAGAACATAAATGTCAAATTCCTTTTAAATACCAGGCAGTGCACAGTGCATTGAGCTAGCATAGCTGCTGTGGTCTGCTGGGTGGGAGAGCAGGGTCAAGCTGTTCCCCCACAAGCTAGAACTATGGTGCTTGCGCTTCTCAAAAGCAATTATCTGCATTTTGTCCTGGCCTGAGGCAATGGGTTACCCCTTTCTTAGCATGGTGAAGAATGCATCTGGTCAGCGCGGGGGGAAATCCTGGAATGGTCCAGAGGTGCCAAGCATGCAAACACAATACCAGCATTGGAAAATCAGTGAGAATATCTTTGGAGCACTGTAATGTGGGCTGCAAATTGCAAGGCTGACTCCTTAGAGAGACCACAGATCCATCACTTTGAAATATCAGACCTTTGTCACCCAAAATAGGCTTTTGTTTTATTTTTTTTTTTTTCCCCATGCGTAATACATGGAATTTTTTCCTTTTTCTTTTTTTCTTTGTGTCATACAGTGTAACTGGAAAAGTCTGGGCAGTTCACAAAGCTCAGCTGGGAAGAAAGGCTCCTTCCTAGCTGCTTGCTGACAAAAGACACATGTGGGCAGTTGCACTGTGCTTGAGTCAGGCAACTGAGAGGCAACTCTTGGGACTTCTGGTAGAGTGTTACGATGCTCTCCCCTCTCTGCCCACTGCAATGCTGTGTATGTAGGGTCTAGGAGAGCTACTACTGAGCAATTACATTTGAAGCCAAGAACCTAAATTTCCCTTTTTAGCGGCTTTAGTCATGGCCCAGGCTTTTGCACTTGTATTTTCAGCAGCTGGCTTGTGAGAGTGAGCTTTTTCCCTCCAGTTTACCTGCACAAATCAGACACATACAGATACCATGTGGAGAACATGGTATGCAGCGTTAGCAAGCAGAAGCTGTGATCTCCCTTGACCTCAGCTGGGGTGGTTTTTCTGAGTCTTGATTAAATGAGGTGCTGTCCATGTGTGAGTTACACATGGAAAGAAAGGAAAGAAAAACAAAGTCTGTTTTTACACACATGCTTGCACCACCAGAATTATAGCACGTACCAAAGTGTAGTACATACTTAAGGTCTCATCTGGTTTCAAGGTTGAGGGCTGAGCTGTGGGTGGTGCAATGCGAGGGATTCAGGGTGTTTCTCATAGCATTTCTATTCAGATAAGGATTGTGTTTAGCAGATACAGTCTCCACTTGTGGAGTAATCTCCACTTCCTGTGCTCTCTTCCATGTTGTGGAGCAGTCCTGCAGTATGCAAACTGGGTTACCTTCAGATGAAACTAAGTTGTGCTTATGATAACCAGAGAAGATATTACAGAGCAGAACCTGTTCTGTAACTTGATTCCTTAATCTGGATTCATCTTCAATCTTGGTAATTACAGTTCATGAGTTTGGATCTCCATGTTTGCAAAAGACATCAGCCCATCATCAATCTTGGAAAAATCAGCCCAGTGTTGAATTCACTGGCCCATGTGCTGTGTGGGAGCTTGGAGGAGACAGCTTGTCTGATGGCCTTTCACAAGAGTGCTGGAAGATTAATAGGCTTGAAGTATTGTGGGTTATCACATTGCTCCTAAGTTTGGATCCGGCAGAGTGGGGTATATTTTTATTGTGGTCATTGATGTTGTTGAGTTCTGACCAGCAAATGTCAGAGCTCAGTTTTGTTCTCATGATTCTGCTATGCTCCAGGACAAACTGCCAGGCTTTTAACCTTTTCAAAACTGGAATTCAGTATTTGTGCTTTTTTTTTGTAGCAAACACCTGAACTTAAAGGACAGTACTCTTAAACAACAGTACTCTTGTGCTGTTTCAGTGTCTCAGAAGTATCACAGAAGAAGCATAGGATACTGAAAATTATCTTGGCAGCTAAGTACCCAAAAAGCAGACTTTCATTTGTAAATTAAATTAAGGATGCTTTTTTCCTTTTAGACTTGGAATCTTTCCTATATCAATTAATTTCAGGTAAGAAAGGGTAGGTTAACGAGGGTTTAGGTTTTTTGGGTTTGTTCTTGTCTCACCATTCTTTTACTCTCCTGAGTTAGATTCATGTGTACATGTTCCATGGAAGAAGGTGTACAAACCTAACCACCTGCAGTCTTCACCTTCTTTTTTTTCACCTTCCTTATGAAGAGGCAGTGCATGAACACTATGTTACCCCCTGAGTGGCAGAGCGAAGTGGATGTGCCACTGTTAATGGCAGGCTAGCCAGCACTGAAGGGCACAGAAGAGTAGCTTTTTCTGAGCAAGTTTGCAGTGCCCTTATCAGAAATGTCACATGAGTTCCCTTTTCCTATGAGAGCAACCGTTTCCAGTAAATTGAAGGAGACCCAGCTGCTCTTGTTTCCAGGATAAGGCATGTGAAGGAAGGAGTGTATTTCTGAAGGATACTTATTAAATAAGTAAAAGCCCCACATGACAGAAAAGACAACTCTTCTCCCCCATAATGTTGATATAGGTTGTAGTTGATTGGCTGTCATGTGTAAAGCTTGGAAAGTCTACTAAGAGTCTCATTAGCTTGATCAGAGCTGATTTAGACGAAGTTATTCATACCACACTATTTTCTTATGCATCCTAACATCCTAGTGTCAGAGGCTGTGCCTTATTTTCTGGAATATAGAAAACCCCTAAGAATTTGCATTTGGAGGTTCAGTCTTTTTATTTCCCTGCTTGCCCCAACACTGGCACATCACTGGTGCCTTTTTAAAGCTCTGTGTATTTCAGCTGTAGGATTGGAAGGTCTGTTCCTGTGTATTGCTCTGTAGGAGACAGTCAAGATTAAGGTTCTAAGGTGTGAGCAAAAATCTTCTACCAGCCCAAAAGAGAGAATAGTAACCAGAATGTTAAACTTATGGTTTGGGGAAGAGGACAAGCAGCGAGTGTGCAATCATTCCTTCACTGTTGCTGCTAGTGCCTTAGCATTTAGATCTTGTTTTCTGCTTGGCTTTGCACAGGGAATTGTTTGCCATGTGAACGATTTGCTCATACCTTTCTAAAGCTAGGAAATTTTAAAGCTATAACCATATCATTGAGTCAGCTCTGAAGATTACTCCTAAACCCTTTAGTGGACTCTGAAAGAGAGCAAGAGCTTAGTGACTCATCATCTTATCACACCACTACCTTTTGGAGGGACACCCTTTGCAAGCACTTCTGTTTATTTGTTCTTGGGCTGTTGCTGTTTCTGGTCACAGAAGCTGTGCAGTCAGACTTCCAAGACATGGGGAAAGAAGTTGATGTCCTATATCTCACAGTCCTGTGAGATAAAGTCCTTTTGTTTGCAGTGAGGTGCATAGGTGTCAGTGAACCAATTCCATCTGACCTCAATCCCAAGATTGTCTTTTTGTGTTGCAGCTTTCTGCTGTTGAAGTTCTTACTGGTGTAAAATGTCATATGGGCCACAAGCAGCTTGCAGCTGTCATCTGAAAAGGTTATGTTTTACCACCAGCTTGAGTGTCCTTATTTTCATAATGTTGAGTGAACCTGTTTTAAATTTCACTGGGATAACCAAGAACACTGACTGATAACCTCAGAACATCCTCTAGCTGAAACTGCGTGAGCAGATTTACAATTAATGAAGAGGCAAGGCTTGTCGCTGAATTCCTGAGGTGTAATAATGGAGCTCCTCTTCAGCGCTCTGTGTATTATGCAAACATAGCAAGTATTAGGTTGCTGTGAAAAAAACATTCTGATACTTTTTTTTAATATGTGCCTTTTTTTCCTTTTAAACAATTTAAATTTATTTTTCATTGTTATTTTGACAGTAGCAAGTGGAAGGTTGTTCCTGCTGGGCTGGAACAGGCTGGTGTAGTCTAAGCTGTTGCTTGTTGTCTTATCCTCGCACAGATCTCAGGAAAATGTAGGCTTTGCTCAATGTGGCTAGATGCTTCTGTCCTCTGTCTGAACTAAGAAACAAAGCTATTTTCTGCAGTCTGACTGTTGCTACTAAGTCAGGCTCTGTTAGAAACCATTTTAAACATGGTTCCCAAAGCTGTTTTCACGTCAAGTACAAATAGGTGCAAGAAAGTCATACCTTTGTAGCTAAAGATTAAAAGTGGTGTTGATTTTTCTCATCCTCGGTGCTAGCTTTGGGATATGAACATGGCCTGCATTCCAGGCAGACTTGCTTGGTAATAATGCTTTCACATGTTAATCAGGTGCCTGAATTGGCAGCAGGATTCTTGGAGATCTTGGCTTACTCTTCAGAATTAAAATGTAGAAAATCAGAGTCTGAATTTTGCCAGGATATCTACTTACAAACAGCTCCCAAGGTAAGTATAGGATGGAGCTCCTTTAGCTTTGTGAATTCACCCTCCTTTGTTCTGTATCTCTGAGACTTGCTGGGAAGTAAAGTTACTGTAGAAAAAACCCTTTTGGGTTTTTGATGACAAGGGATTTTAAGCCTCTTCAGGATGATACAGGTAGTGCTGAGCAGAGATAGGACAAGCAACCTCTCGTAAGCTTTAGGGATTGAAGAACCTGGGAAACAAAGTGCTGTTTTAGCAGATGTATGAGTTAAAATAAAATGAGGCTGTCTGCCCTTTCACCAGACATACTGGTGACCGGCGGTCAATATTGGGTCTGGACACTACCGCTAGGAGCCTGGAAATCCAGAGGTATGTCCCTCAGCTGACCCAATCAGTTTCTGCTATGGTGGTAGGAGTTCATCAGTTAACTGTCAAGATGTATGCTGTTGTGTCAACAGGAAAGGGTCCCACATAAAGATACATCATAAAAGTTGAATTTCCTCTCCCCTAAGGTCACAAAATATGAAGCTGATCTCCATGGAGCTCTGAGGGTAATGATTAATGGGGACCTTGGGAATCTGAAAGCTGCACTGCTGAGCCTGTAAGCTGTATGAGCTGGAAGGTCTGACGTGACTACAATTGCAAGCTAGTAGAAATCAAGAGATAGCGCTGCTGCCTTGGCCTTTCCTCTGTC
The DNA here is from genome assembly GCA_039877255.1 of Loriculus beryllinus. Classification (NCBI taxonomy): domain Eukaryota; kingdom Metazoa; phylum Chordata; class Aves; order Psittaciformes; family Psittacidae; genus Loriculus; species Loriculus beryllinus. The sequence goes on along the minus strand of JBCJKH010055778.1, from coordinate 5,776 downwards.
ATCTCTTCCCTCCTTTGCAGCTCAATCCAGTCTCAACATGGATCAAAAATACAGACAAAAGCTGGCAAATTTTTGAGTGAATGTTGTTCTTCCCTTTATCTCTCTGTCATGTCTGCATCAGGTCTGTTAAATGAGATGTGCTTCAAGAAGCAGAAATGTTTAAATGCATGTAGTAGTGACTTAGATTCTTTGTTTTTTTCCCCTCTCTGTTCTCAGAAATAGGCAGCGAGTGGTTGGATCCTGGTGTTGCTATGGTGAGTCTTAAGATACACCTTTGATCATAGTTAATAGGTGCCAGCCAGCATATTAATTCCAAGCGGTCCATATCGTTCCAGACCAAAATACTTCTCTCTTGCTACTCTTGATTTTGCTGAACACTTAGCCGGCCAGCTCTCAGACTACTGTGCCTTATAGTGCTGCTCTAAGAAATTGGGTTGGGTTTGATATTTCCTTTTCTTATTGAAGCAACAGCTGCTGAAATTAAAGCTGAATTTCTTTGCATTTGTAAGAGTAACAGTCAGGTCACTGTCTTCCTTAGGAGCTGACTTTGCAGCTATTTAAGACTGTTTTAAACAGTACATTAAATGGAGGTAGGAGCAGAAAGGCTCAGTGCAGAAACGAGGTAGCAAAGGAGAAGCAAGAGGCAGCAAAAGTGTAGACTTAATGATTTATGTTACTTATACTCTTGTCTCTTGCTTTTTCAGTCTTCCTATTGCACCATTCACTCATACTGAAGTGCATGTATTTGCAGAATCAATTTCCCTGAAATTGGGGGCCCTCTTACGTGAACAAGTGTTTGCTGATTGTAAGTTGCATAGTCAAGCCCTGGCATTTGCATTGATTTATTCTATAGTCATGAGGAATGTGTTACACTGCTCAGTATTGACTCCCCTAGCCAATTCAGCTGCAGATTTAAGTGAAAGGAAAAATCCTGTTTGATTTTTTTTTCCCCTTTGGTAGCAGCTGTAGGGCAAGGCCCTACAATGCATGCTGATTAGTGTCACACTGTGGTGTATGCTTGATGTTGAAATGTAAGGAAGGAAGCGAAGGCTTTGGGGGGCAGGGATGACAGAATCATAGAATACCACACTGGAAGGGACCTCAATGATCATCTGGTCCAATCTTTCTAGGCAAGCATGACAGACTAAATGTCTCAGCACCCTGTCCAGTCAAACCTTAAAAGTATCCAATGTTGGGGGATCCACCACCCCCCTGAGGAGATTATTCCAATGGATGATTGTTCTCATTGTGAAAAATTTTCCTCCTGTGTCCAGTCAGAATCTTCCTAGGAGTAACATGTGCCCATCACCCCTCATCTTTTCTGTGTGACCCTTTGTAAAAAGTGAGTCTTGTCTTTTTGGTGGCCACTACTGGATGATGGTGCAAAGATCTCCCTTGAGCCTTCTTTCTCCAAGCTGAATAAACCCAGCTTTCTCAGCCATTCCTCACGTGGCAGGCTTTCCAGTCCTTGGATTATCTTTGTGGCCCTTCTCTGGACCCTTTCCAGCTTGCACACACCATTTTTGTATAGCAGGGACCAAAACTGAACACAGCATTCCAGGCACGGTCTGGCAAGCAATGGGTAGAGTAGGACAATTACTTCATCTTTGCAGGTGATACCCTTGTTGATGTAACCCAGCATCCTGTTGGATGCTCCCCAGCCAAGTAGATCCTGGCCTGTGCTGCATTATTGGACTGTGCTTACCTGGGTGCAAGATCTTACACTTGTCCTTGTGGAACTTAGTAAGATTCTTGTTAGTCCATTCTTGCAGCCTATCCAGGTCATCCTGGAGGGTAGATCCCCCTTCCAAGGTGTCCACCTCACCACTCGGTTTGGTATCATTGGCAAACTTCATTATGTTACATCTGATATTATCATCCAGATCACTTATGAAGACTTTGAACAGCATCAGGCCCAATATTGATCCCTTGGTGACTCTACTACTGGTAGGTCACCAGCTGGAAAAGGAGCTATTCGCCACCACCTTCTGGGTGCAGCCTGTCAGCCTGTTCCCTACCCACAGCACTGACTGCTCACCAAGACTGTAATGTGTCAGTTCCTGTAGGAGGTGGCTGTAGGAAGCAGTATTGAAAGCCTTGGAGAAATCCACATAGGCAATAGCAGGAATTAAAAGGTGTTCCTCATTAGGCTGTAGGGATATGTCTCTTTGTACCCTGAGAGCCTGAGACCACAGTGGGACTGGTTTCCGAGAGACCATGTTTGCAGATAAACAAGCACTTCATTGTATGGTACTTAAAAAAAGCATTTGGTAACTTATCTGCAGAAGTGAAGCTGTAGGTAAGTGAGGTTGCTTGGTTTAAGGTCATCCTCTTCATGGATGAAGCATCCTAGTGAAGGAGTAACTTTAGTTTGGTACTTTGAGTGCTGTCTTTAATGAACATTGAGAGGACTCTTTCTACTCATGGACTTCAGGATTGTTACCAGAGGGTTTTGCTTCAGGTAGCCTCCTGTAGATTTAGCTATTTAATGTGAACTTCTGGGTATGTAAAATGAGACACTGAGATTCCTCCCCTGAAAATCAGAAATTCAGAACTCCTACTACAGATGGAGACAAGGTCAGATGGTTTTGTCTCAACAAGCACCATAAAGTTTATAAAATCATTCAGCTAGAAATGTGTCTGGAGTGGCAGCTTGTCCTGTCTGCCCTGTTTATGTTGGCCAAAGAGGAGTCCATATCTCTAAAGGCCTGTTAAGCCACTTGTGTCTTACTGAAGTGAAAGTAAAAGGCTAGCAGAAGTCAAGAGCGCTTGGCTATCACCCAGTTCTAGGCAAATATGTGACAGTTACTAATTCACTTTATAACTTGCCTGTATTACTTGGAAATGCCGCTGGAATGATTGGGTTCATAAGTAAATGTGGGAGCAAGTGCAGTAATTCAGAAACACTATCAAAAATCAGCATTTTTCTTGTTGCTGTTCGGGGGAAGTGTGGCCTGCTGATTTAGTGATGCTGCTCTGCAGCAAGGCTGGCTAGGTGGTGGTTTTCTGGCCTTCAGCTTCACCTGTTTTGCAGTGGTTAAATGCCTCCTACCTATGAAAATATTTCGCTGTCCTGTGTGATTTTTATACAGTAAACTGAAGAGCCAAGTGACAGGGAATGTGGTGCTCAGGGGTTTTTTTTCTGTGATTTATGCCCTGGTTTATCTGGAAGGCAGCCACGTATCCAAGAGAACAGTCTGAATATCTGTGTGAGCAGCATTCAGATAGCGGTCTGCCATGGCTTGCTGGGCTGGAGGGTTTAATCAGCTATTAGAAGATGATATTGGAAAATACAATTTGCAGAAAGACTCTGTTCAGAGAGTTTTGAGTCTTTGGTCAGTTCTAATGGAATATTCAAGAGGATGTTTGTCATTTCAGTCTAATAATTTTGGTTTTATTTTTCATTTTTTGTGTGCTTGTATTTCTGCCAAGCAATTGCCTGCTGCAACCGTTTGCTAGGACTTCCTTATCTAGACTTCATGTTATTATCCTGTTTGAATATGGCTATTTGCTTGTATGGTAATACCTAGAGCTTCTGATCTGGGATCAGAGTTCCATTGTGCTAAATATTGCAGAGACCTACTTTATTAAGACATAGTATTCACTCTTCTAGGAATGTATGGGCTTACCTTATGATACCTAGAAGGGACAGAACAAGGTAGCAGGAAACCATTCACA
>JBCJKH010055775.1:0-10059 GCA_039877255.1 Loriculus beryllinus | reverse complement strand
AGATTCAGAGCAGCCCTGTGGAGAAGGACTTCGGGGTGTTGGTCAATGAGGAGCTCAACATGAGCCAGCAGGGTGCTCTTGCAGCCCAGAAAGCTAACTGTATCCTGGGCTGCATCAAAAGAAGTATACCTGTAATGTAGCTGTTGTTTCTCTAATCTCTGACAATAGTTTTTGTAACAAGTGATAAACTTGTATTTTTTGTTAATCACTAACCTTTACTTGCAATGAAAAACAAGTCAACTCCATTTACACTGACTGTCTACATCAGAAGGTGATAAAGTGCACGATGAAGAAGCAGAATATATTTTTTTAAAAATTTATATTCAAGGTGTTTTTAAATTAGCTGTTTCAAGCCACATTGCTTAAAACTAATTTGTGAGAGCCAATGGCACCTCCAAGCAATCATGCCTCTAGTTCTGGTGCCTAAATCCATAATGTCGCTCCACAAGACAAAGTCTTCGGCATCCATGCTGACCCGAGGTGTTCCTTATGCATAATATCTGCGTTTGCCCTGGTCCTGTGCATGGCACTGCAGTCCTCTGGCTTCTTGGAGCACTTTTTTTCCCATGGTGACCTGAACTGAGGAATTGATATGGCTTAAAGAAACATCTGCCAAACCCCTTCCCTCTCCTCTTCTTTTAAAGCTGGATCGATTTCCCAGTCTGGTCCTGGTGCTAATAAAGCTGATGGGGAAGAAAAAGTCTGGAGGAAGAGAGGTGAAAAGGTGAGTCGGTAAGGAAAATCTCATCCTGCTGCTCTGGACTCTGTCTTATGAGACTGCACAGCCTGAGCCATGTAGCATCATGCACCACACTGGGAAAGGTCACTCCAAACCTTTTGAGTTTCTGTTTCAGCACAAGTGAGCTCTTGGAAGGATATCAGGCAGTAGCAGGGAAGATGCAGTGAGTGCCAGGGAAAGAATGAAGGACCTGTTGGAAGAAGAGTTGCTTTAGATGAGAATAAAGTGGGAACAGCCTAAACAGCTGCCTTCTTAGTACAGGCACCTGTGTGCTGAAGAAAGTGCATGCGATTCAGGGAAGGGTGATCAATGCAGACTGTTGTACTGCCAAGCACAGTGTTACAGGCATGTCACTTGATGGGGTTAAGACTTACTATTTTGCTTCAACAAACTGTAATTTATATATATGAATATATATTAATATGGGGCAAGCCAGATGCAGCCACAGCCACCCTTTTCACATGCTCTTTGCCAAGAAATTGACCTTGAACTGCACATGAAGCCTTGCCTCTAGGAATCCTCTCTGTGCAGGCAAGCAGCTCAGAGCCCATGACTCAAAACCATCAGCAGATGCCATTGTTATTCCCTCAGATGCTTGTCTGCATCCCAAGGGTATAGAAAAGCTACTCACTTGTTGTCTCTCCCTTTCCATTCCCACCCCTGTTTGTTAATAGGTCAACAAAGAAGCATGTTTACTTCCTTGTCATTTTTGGACTTAAATTCATTGTTTGGGGCTTAAAATCTTCTAATTAACCAGTGGGACACAGCAGAAGAACTTTGCAAAGTACAATGCACAGCTAAACTGAACGATGACTCTTGAGCTTAGGCATGTGAATTTGGAGACCCAGCACTGCCATTTCCAAGCTTGCTTTTTTTCTTTCCTCCATATGTTCAGGCTTTAAGCACTTTCAGTAAATAAGATTTCTTGTACAAGCTCAGATGTTTCTCTATGCACAGGTATAACTGAAATGCTCGTTATTGGGATAAACTCCTAGAAGGAGAGTGGAGAGGAAGAGGAGATCGTTCCTCCTCCTTAGCAAAGTGAGCATCATTCAAGTCAGGCAGAGAAACTGAATGCTCCTAATTAATAGGAGGAAATTATCCTACTTATAGAAACTACCAAAATACAGCTCAGGGCTTTATCTCATCCTTGGTGAGTTGGACTCTCCTGAATTTTGTCTGAGTCTGCTTTAGTCATCCATGGATCTTTGGTGATTTTCAACTCTTTGAAAATGCTCATTTTAAATAACTTTGGCTGCTATGATTATCCTGGACATCATTTCTTTTTGTAGCTATCTCCACAGTGGTTCTGGTCAGTGCAAGCATCTGCAGCAGGAGAGGGAGCAGCATCTGGGCAAGAGCCGTCAGTTATTGCCCTTTGATCTGAGCGGAGAGGCAATCCCTCTGGAAATACATCAAGGACTCACGTGGTAGAGAAACCTCCAAGCCTCTGGAGGAGTCTGGATCCTCCAGTCTGCCAGCTGAACAGCTGCAGAGGTAAAGCTTGTCACTGCAGGTGAGAGTGATGAGATGGCCCCAAAACCCCACCTGCACGGCACACAGCCAGCTCTTGAGCCTGCTGCTTCAGAGGTGGGCTTGGAAGAGCCCCCAGGTCTGTCCCCTGTGTGTGGCTGATGGTCTGTACATGTTACCATGCTACACAAAGAAACAGGTTGTGGACATATATATTTTATGTAGGGGCATCTGGAGAATATGACACGCAAGGGACCGATCATGTTGTGAGTTTCTTATATTACCTTGGCTGCTATATTATGCAAGAGAGGCAGAGTGTCCTCACATCATTACTGTAATCAAACAGTATTGTGCTTTTAATTTGCACAGTTCCTTCCTCAGCATTGTTTGATACAAATAGATGATAAGAGACTGGTATTGTGAGTTATTAAATGACGTATTATTTACTCACCATATGCCTCAGAGCCAGAGCAGTAAGCAAGGCTGCTTTGTCCAAGGTATCCCTCCCTGCACACACAACTAAAGGGTTCATATTTGATCTCTCTTTGCCTCATGAGGTCTCACTTCAGTTTGGATTTACTGCTTACTGTTCCCTTTGCCCCTATACCCAGCTTCCTCTGTGTTTGAAGGATTCTGGAAAAAAGAAGAAGTTTGTTCTGCCTTTTGCATTACCTCTTGCATTTGTATGGGGTGGATGCTCTGGTCTGTTTTTAATTTCCAGGATTCTATAGTGCTTTTGAGTCCAAGGTGCTAAATATAGATCTAACCCATAATAGCCAGCCTTTCTCTCATTTCTGTCTTACGATGTTATTTTCTGCTTTTATCGTTTAAGCCTAATGGATTTACATTATTAGGAGCTCTCCAGTATGTACAACGTGCTTATAAACAAGACAAGGGACTCAAAAGTTTCCAGGAACATTTGTCTGAATAAAAACATCAAAATGGAGACTTTTTGCTGGCTCTGCAGGAAAAGGGCTGGTGCAGTGCAGGGCAGCACCTTCCCTCTCCCTTTCCTACTGCAAACCTGGGTATGCCCTCTGGGCAGGGTGAACACATCCAGCACACTGCCCAGAAAAATGACACTCTGGAGAAAAATAAGCAGACAGCATGAAAAGCTCTGGCTCAGGCATCTTCTGTTGGCAGACTCCTACCAAAATTATTTCTGGATAAGCCAGTACATCTGTAGTTAGAGCAAACTATTCCTCTTTCTTCCTATTCCTAACACAGTCATGCCCAAAACATAGAAGTCAGGAAAATGTTTGGGGAAACTATTAAGGAGCATGAAAGGAAAAGGGTATCCAGACAAATATATGGAGCAGTTTGAGACAAATATGAAATCATGTGCAATAAACAGCTTGGATTTATAAGGGCTAAAGCAAGCCAAGCACAAGTGATGTTTCTGGGACAGAACAGCCCAAGCCAGCCAAGGAGAGGAATGTAGTGGATATAAAGAACCAGGCCCACAGGAGACACAAGGACTACTTGATACAATTTTAGAGCGATACCCATGCTTTACCAAGCCTAATTGAAACTAATGACCCAAGCCAGTAACTGGTGAGGAGTGGGATATTCAGGAGCCTTGGTTGTGTTACTTCATCTCTGTCTCTTTGTTCCTGGCTACACAAGAAGGATATGAGGAAGGTCCTCTCTGTGATCAGGGCTTGAGACGACTGTTGATTCCTTGTTGAGCTTCACTGGGGTTAAGGTGTCTTTGTGCAAGAGTCCAAGCAGCACATCTGAAGACCCACTGCAAGGTATGGACATTGACAACTGGCCTCCATAGAAGAAATAGAGGTTGGGCCTTACAGGAATAACTGCCCTGGGCACAGTGAAGTGAACTGCCCTTGAAGGAGCTCACCATATTTACCTTGAATATTGAAGTGCTATCCAAAAAGGGGCTGAGAAGCACGGTAGCATTCTACGGAAGTCAATGTTGGAATATTTCTGGTTTTCAGGTGCCTCTCAAGGGCAATATGTAATGGTTTTGTGAAAGGCAGGTCCTCAGTACTACCCGTGGTCAAGGTCCTTCCCGTGGTTCACTTTGCATTACTGACAGTTCACCTCAGGTCTGCTTTGGAAAGAACAAGCTAGTTTTCTCTGAAAATTCAGGTATAGCTATGAGGATTGTTCACTCAAGGCATTGCTCTCAGAAGGCACTAAGGATGATACAACAAGCCTGGCTGCCCTACAAACCTTTCCAGCACAAAGTTGGCACTCTGTGCATCTTGAGATATGACATTATGTCCATAAGCCATGCTCAACTGTGGCAGAGGGAGACTGCAAGGAAGCTATCTGGCTTACTCACACTCTGCGGCTGGAAACATTGATGCTCATGGTGCTGTGCAGAAGACCAGAGAAGAAATCCGCTGCTACTGGAACTCGCAGTGGCTCCATAGGTCTAGGTTGCTGCCAGCAGAACAGATGGCCCATGAACAGTGCAGGGCTAGCTACCGTACCCATCCGGAGAGTGGACTGTGCAAAGCAGGACCAAGCTGGCCCCAGCTGCACCCTGGCAAAAGAAAATATGTGTGCAGAACATGTATTTACCTTGAGTGTGCTGATGACCATGTACCTCAGTAGGTGGGGAAGCTCAGAAGTGACAAGTCCAGTTAGGCTTAATTTTTGCTAGCAAGAAGTGCCAGAGCACACCGATGCACATGGCCAAAAGTGCTGCAATCTGGTGAATATAGGTTCTTCTACATTACACCAGACTGTCCTGGAACCATTTAGTCCTCTCTTCCTGTTTCCTGCTTCTGCAGTTTTGTGCTGTCCCTACTAGGGCAAAATTTATTATACGTATTCAGAGACTGATCATTTGAAATGCATTCGGAGCACTGCAGGGGCTGACAGTTAACAAAAGAAAACAAAACAAACAGAAAAAGAAGGAAAAGAAAAAGGCAGAAGGTGGGGTGAGAACATGGGCAAGAAACTAAAATGATATGAAGTTCTATGGGTACCTGTATACAGTGGCTGGAGCCAGATTATGTCCTCCAGACCAATACTCCAAACTCTAGTATCTAGAGCCCTCTGTAGAGGAAGGTCCCCTGCAGAGTGGGGACCAAGTGTTATTTCAACCACAGGTCTCCTGTGAGCCTCAAACCAGATGGGAGCTGCGTGAGTATCTGTAAACTGAAAATGGTCAGGATACGAGCCTGAACAGTGTCCCATATTCGTACCACAAATTATGGACACAGTCCTTAATACTTTTTTTGCCTGGTCCAGCTTGCACTCTTCCAGGCAGTGCATAACATGCTCAGCAGATGGTTAACGCACTCCCAACACTGGTCTGGTCTTGAAAGAGCTCAACCTGAGGAACACTTGAATCTGTTTTGCATCAACCCAGCCACTAAACCCTGACTGACAAAGCCCTAAATAAGATCATCTTTTAGCTCTTCTTGCCTTGCCCTCCTCCTGGCTAATAATGCCTCTTTTGAGGCCAGCTATGAATTATCTGCCAGAGGGAAGTCCTTAAAATCTGTATGCTGAAGTAGCCAGCCTTATGTTCTCCATTAGGCAGGATTTATTCCTCCCATGTCCAACATTACACCAGCAGAAGTTGGATTAGATTTGGATTTCTCAGCTAAACAATGACTAAAGGAAGCATGATAGCCATCTACAAGTATTTGATGGGTGTAAACTCCAGTGAGGAAGAGGAATTGTTTAGCATGGTTACAGGACTTTTATGGCCAAGAGCGATTAGATTAAATTGAACAAAGCAAAGCATAAACTGAATACCCTTCATAATACCTAGCAGGCTGCAAGGGCAGCTCCCAAGGGATGCGGCAGGAGCAGCGATGTCTGGGTCAGCTAAAACATCGTTGCAGGGAGCAGAGCAGTATTTGCATTATTGACTGCGGAACTCAAGACACAAACAGTGTGTCTGCTCTCCCCACTGTACCCACAGCCACACTGCCTGGCACCTATGTGAGTGCACACCCAGCCCAATAAAGAGGGAAAAAGGGTGTCAGGGTGGTTCAACCGCTGCCTGCACCTGACTTTTCCCCTTAGTCTGGTGGTGTAACACATTACCCTAAACAATACATTTTGCTGCTGCAGACAGTGGTTCCGAACTCTGGACTGTTAAGGGGGAAGTTATGCTTATACTTTCTGTAATGAGCCACAAGTAAGCTTTCCTTAGTACTTCAGAAAGCTGGGTCTTGAGCCCCAGTTATCTTAAGCTTGCTATTAACCTTGGGTTATCACATACCTACAGTGATGCCATCAGCATTCCCTTCTGGTTCCACCTTTGTTGGCTGTCAGGTTGTGGTATGGGAGAGGGACTTCTTCAAGGGCATGTCGTGATAGGACAAGGGCAAATGGCTTTAAACTGACAGAAGAGAAATTTAAATTAGACAGTGGGAAAAAATTCTTCCTTGTGAAGGTGCTGAGGCCCTGGCACAGGGTGCCCAGAGAAGCTGTGGCTGCCCCAACCCTGGGGCAAGGCCAGGCTGGACAGGGCTTGGAGCAACCTGGTCTAGTGGAAGGTGTCCCTGCCCATGGCAGGCGGTTGGAACTGGATGGGCTTGAAGGTTCCCTCCAAGCCAAACTATTCTGTGATTGTGTGATTCTGTGATGACTGACTCTGTACCAGAAGGGAAACAGGGACTGCATGGTTCCTCTGAAAATATACTGGTGTCTCATTCACTGAAGAGAAAAATGAGCTCACTCTCTCACACCGGCGAAGCAGCATGTCCCGTAATCCCAGCTACACCTATGTAAACCTACTTGCACTTTTCGTGTGAAAACCAAACAGAGAGTGTGCAATCCCATCTGACAAGGATTTCTGATGGAGAACATGAGCTGACGTGAGCACTGAGAACAGGTATCAGTGGCTCAAGCATTGCTGTATCTTTCAAAATCCTGTGGTCTCTCAGGGAAAAAGATATAAGAGGATATGTGAAGTTTGATGAGTCAGGATGTGTTCGCCTGGCTTTCCTGTTTCTCTGCCTAATTATACAGACACAGTAGCAAAGATATTAGATAAGCCAGGTAAGGTTTGCTGTGGATGTCCCGGTTGTCTAGGAGACAAGAGCTTTATTTACCTGAGGTGACTTGTAGGCAAGGGTAGGACAAGACATACCCTGTTTTCAAAACAGCATATTGCTTCCAAATTGCAGGTTCTGTTCTGAAACATGGCTTATCTCCTCCTTTAATTGTTGTGGTTGTTGGCATATCATTAAATACCACTTAGCACAAGTATGAGAAGCCTGCTGTTAAAGGCTGTCAGCATGAAGGCAAAGAGGACTTAAGCATCCTCCCATGGTGCTCTCAAAGGTCATGATCTGTTCATAAAAGGTAAGGAAGGGAGACTGGAATTCAAAAGCCTTAAAAAGCAGACCAGAATGGAGTCTTCAGTAGAGCATCATCTCAACTTTTCTTTTACTTTTCAGATGTTTTGTGTACCCCTTGCTGCTGTCTCTCTTCTATTTCTCCTCAGGAGCGATTTGTCTATTTTTGCATTTACTGAGATTCCTCTCTTTATATAGAGGCAGAGCTAATAGACATCTGTGTATGTGGGATAGCCTAGCAGTTTTATCACTACCTCCCATGTGTGTCCACCACGTAAATGCTAACACTACTTGGCTAGGTGTGAGCATTGTGCTTCAGAGCAGGCATGGCACTACTGCAGAGTCCCTGTAGCGTTTATAAATTCTTCCTCCCAACCTGGCTGACTGCAAATGGCTCAGCTAATAACATACTTTCTGGTTTTTAATCGTGGGCACAGAATACTGATCTTGGTGGCTTCATTAAAAATGGCATGCTAGTAAGGATGTCATTTTACACAGGGTAGTTTCCCATGCTAGCCCAGAATTTTCTTCATGTAAAGGCTGGCAGGTGGTCATGCTTTTGATGATGTTTAAAAAAAATTAATTCTCCTTCCCAGCTACCTGCTGTCTTTTTTCAGATCTGAATATTCAGATTGCCATAATCAGTGGGTGTTCCTAAAGCCCTTGATGAATCCATGTTCATCCTTGTGCTACAAGAAGCTACAACTCCTGTGCAGCCTAGGCTGGCCTTAAAACTAGGGGTGTTTGGCTCTGCATGAAAGCCCATTCCACTGGGATTTTCAGCATTGGCTTTGCAAACTCAGGAGAGTCAGAGTTCATGAACTGGATCTGAAGAACAGCTGAGTACCAACCTGAGCAACTCTAAGCACTGACCCCACTGGAGAAGGCTCAACTGTACTTCAAAGGCCATTGATGCTTTCAAAAGTCTCTTTAACAATACAACTCTATTTAAAACTTAAGTTATTGTGCCCTTCTTCCTGTGTTTTGTGGGGTACAACCCTAGGAATCCAACATATCCTAACATATGACCTCTGGGAGAGTCAGAAATCAGTCGACAATGGTAGGGTCTTCAGTGCTGGTCTTTATATGTTATGGATACTGTCCACAGTATTGACAGAAGCTTGACAGATATATCCTTTGTAAATCATGGTGTTTTTTCAAAGGCACTCACTGCAGGTTGCTCCATGCATCAGCTTCTCCTCAGACTGACTCACAGGAGTGCCTTCTCTTTTTCTTGCTGTTATGTCCTCATGTAGAAGAGCATTATGCAGCCAAAGAGGTAGTTTTGCTGGACAGAAAGTCCCAACAGGTGTTTTTAGCATTTAATTAGACTTTAATTTCAAGAGTACATCACCTGTAAGGTATCTGGGGGCATGTCTACCAGAATTGCCACCTGGTCATTTTCCAGCTATGGAGCACACTTTATAGCAGTCACCTGTAATGACCTTTCTGGGCAGATTTGAGCTTGTCCTGCCTGAGCAAGCACCAGAAGCGCTGCAGGAGTGTGGCTTGGGAATCCTCAGTTTCTGCAGCATGGCCTTGTTGGCCTGATGTCAGGGTCTGTCTGTGCTAACAAACCTAACCACAGGCCAGGATTTATAAGTTCAGGCCCTGTCACAGAGTCATAGAAATCCTTTCTATCCAGATGCAAATTAGTGATGCTGGTTGCATCTCATCTGTGCCAACTCAGGTGTCTGCACAGAGCTCCTGTGAGGTGGACATGGCGTATCTTGGAGTTTTTAATGCCTGAATCCACCTTGCAGTCCTTGAGGGAGGAAAATACCTTGTTCCCATTTTAAAAGAGAGAAGAAGGTCAGGTTCAAAAATGCCCCTCAAAGCGCATCCACAAAACCCTAGGCAGCATGACAACACCTAAGCCAAACCATTCCCCTCCTTGCTTTAAACACTATTTATTTGGTTTACCTAATGATGCAACCTGTGTGAGTGAGGAACTCCTCTATTCCTAGGGCAGGGACTCCCCTGTTATCACACAGCCACTCCCCAGCCTGGTTGCTGTCTCTCAGCAGCTCTGTGAGCCTTGCCTTCTCACCCAGAGGGCAGTTAGCACGTCAGGAAAGCATCAGCCCCGAATTCAGACTGTGGTGCTTAGGGATAGAGACATCCTCCTGGGATGGTGGTGGACCAGAGGCTGGTTTCCTCCCCATGGTGTGCAGAGCTCAGAGGAGACAGGTAGATTATGAGTTACCTCTTCTTTCTGGCCGATGGAGGCTTCAGCATCCTATCCTATCCTGGAATACTGCGTCCAACTCAGGAGCATTGGACTTGTTGGAGAGAGTTCAAAGGAGGGCCACAAAAATGATCACAGGGCAAGAGCACCTCTCCTGTGGAAACAGGTTGAGAGAGTTGGGCTTGTTCAGCCAGGAGAAGGCTCAGGGGAGAACTTATTGTGGCTTTTCAGGGCTTAAAAGGGACCTACAAGAAAGATGGGGAGAGACTTTTTAGCAGGGACTGTTGTGATATGATATGGGGGGATGGTTTTAAACTAAAAGAGAAGAGATTCAGACTGGATGTGAGGAAGAAGTTTTTTACAGTGAGGGC
>JBCJKH010055773.1:0-55916 GCA_039877255.1 Loriculus beryllinus | reverse complement strand
CAAGCGGCCCCGCGCCCCGCCGGCGGGGAGGCGAGGAAGGGAGGGGGGGGGGTGTATGAAAGGGAGGTGGTGATAAAGGGAGAATGCACCCCGCATGCTAAAATGTGCCATTGTGCCTCTGATTGCAGGGCATACAAGCTGATCTGCAAACAGAAAAAAAACCACAGATCAGTAACAAACTGGTTTTGAGCGTTCAGCTTTTCAGTGCTCGTACTTGAGTGGTTTCTCTCCTTGAATTGATCTGCAGAGAAAATGTATGGTCTTTATCTGAGGGCTGATGTCGTCACAAGGGGGGAGAGGAATGGAATGGAGCAAGGAGATGGAAGATGTGGGAGGAAGAAAGCCTAGCTGTGTTCTTTATCAAGCAAAAGTCTCCAATTTTCTATATTAACTACCTCCTGGCACTCCTTTTGGAGAAAGCTTCTTTCTGTGCTCAAATTGAGAGTTACAAATGTTTCAATCTCCATTGCTTTTCCTTTCTCTTTTTTCTTTCTCCCAAGGTTACATACACAGGCACACTCACAGCTTCTGTGTGTGTGTGTGTGTTTTGACAATTGCATTGGATGGATACTAATGGACAGAGGAAGAGGTATAGGTACATGCATGACTGTGAGGGTTGTTTCACTGCTGCTTCCTTTTCATCGTCTCCAAGCACTGGGAGAGCTGCTTAGCTGTGCTGGCTGTGTCTACTTGAATATGCTCCTGAGATGTCACTTGAAGAGCAGAGGTCTTCTGTGTTTGTCTCTGTTTGTGTCCACACAAAAACATGTGTATATGCTCAAATAAACCAGTCAGCTCCTGGATGTGTCTTATGACCCATGTCTTTGCAATGTCCAAGACTTTTGGTGGAAAGGCGTCTGCAGAACTGTAAAAAGAGGGAGAGAGAAGTCTTAAAACAAGAGCATCACAATGGAATGCTATAGAAGTTATAAAATGTGAGCAAATGATCAAGCGTTTTAGCAAGTTTGGCTTTGTAGGTGGGAATGGTTATTTTGTGGTCAAGCCATTCATGGCCCAAAGATGGGACCAGTGAGTGGACTTGCTTTGGAGCTCTGAGCAAGGATAAAAGTAACAGCTCAGCTGTACCTCCTTGGGCTGCCTGTCTGGCTTAATACAGCACTAATCTGGCAAAGCATCAAGTAGGGATACTGGATCTTTGAACAGAGGAAAACACATCATAGGTGCTATGAATTAGCTCTTAATAATGGCATCAAGAAGCAATGTTAAGTGTGATACTTCGTGGCTCTTGTGTGAATGCCGTGTTTTCACCTGCATGCAGTCACCCCAACACAAGTTAAATACTATGTTGTAGAAGAAGCTAAGTATTTTGGACTGTTGAGTCTGAAACACAGGTGATATACTGCAGCAAAAGACTCCTGTGCAATTTTTTACGAGATGGGGTTTATTCGCTTAGTGAGTTTTCAGTAGTTCTTCAGTACATGCCATTGTATTGCTTGTGTCACTGGTCTGATCTGGGCTGTGATGACTGAGTAAATTGCACCATTTGCTAACTGTGGAAAGATGGCTCGATCAGTAAGACGTGTTTGTGTTACATGTGTTTTGTAATGTTAACTGTAAATCATAAATTAAATATGTTTAGTTAATGCCAGATACAAGCTCTTGATGTTCTTGTCTGCCCACAGGAGTTCCGAGAGTCAGAAGGGATCACAGAGGAAACTAAAGCTGCTTTTGTACATTGTTTGAAAGGGGGGGAGTAATGAAATAAGTTATGTAGTCTAAGACATCTTGAAAATGGAGACTTTTAAGTGGTCTTTGGGCTTCTACCAAGGAACATGCTGCTGGCATTTTGGTTTTGTGCATCAGAGTATAAGGAAAACGCTAGTAAATCCCGTGGCTTGTGTCTATAGAGAAATAACTGTGCTTTGCCGCTATGTTTTGGCTATGTTTGGTTGTGGTAATGTATAGGTTCATGTGCTGTGGGTTTTCAGTGACTTAAATTACTAAGAAGAAACAGTTTGTCCTGCAGTGGTTGGTGAGGTGGTGCTGCAGTTGGCAGGGGGACCTTGTCTAGGAGAATCAGACCTGTAGTATCTTGTGGCTTTAACAGTGACGGCTGCCTCAGAGGAGGACTGGAGATGACTGTTAGCTGGTGGTGACATAACCTGGTTGGTCGTTCCTTGCTGACCTTTGCCTTGGACTATAGAGGTGTAGAGTTCCTAATTAAAAAGCTTAAATGTAAGTCTAACCTGGAAAGCTTGAATATTTCATGTTCATCTGCTTATGCTTTTCCTCGTTGCTAGTAAACTTTTGAGTCCATGTCACAGTGAGGGAGTAGAAGGATCTTTATTCAGATCTCCGTTCAAACTGCAGCTACTTACAAACAGCAGTTCAGAAAACAAGAAGTTATTTTATGTAACAGGAAAACTTCAAGTGTGCCATCATTACACAATTGTGTTTTGTTAACTGAAGGCAGTAAAGATTCCCTAATAAATGGGTCACAATAGCATTATTGCTTGTATTTATACAACTTGAGATCTTGTTGTCTAAGCCTGTTGGCCTTTACCTCTATGAGTGTTTTAATTCTTGATGGGGTTTTTGGTTTTGTTTTAAAGCCACTTAATGATTAGTCATTTTGTTTTTCTTGTACATATACAGCCGGTTGTATCTTCTCCCTTTAGGCGCAGAAGTAAAGTTTTATTACAACTTGCTTCTCTTGACTTGACAAAGCAAGTATCAGTGAGTATGTCCAGCGTCAGCAAGTAAGTCTATGCAGAGCATTAAGAAGTGTTATCTGCAGATTAACTCTATGTGGAAACCTCAGCTACACTCCCTAAGGAAAAGCTCTAATATAAAGAGAGAAATAATCTTATTGTGAATTGTGCACCCATATGGAAATAGCAAAATTTCCTGCTAATTTGTATCTTTGAATGATATCTTTGTTAAATCACTTTTCATGATAGAGTCTCAGATTAAGGAATAGTTCCAACACAGTACTAATACTTGAAGACTTTTTTAGGATGCCTTTACTCTGTGACTTTTGCTGTGGTCATGGTGTTGCTAATGTAGAAGATAGTTGATTTATTACTGTTTCTAGCCCATGGCATAGACTTAAAGGTTCTTATTTGTATAACTGGTCAAGCTCAAATCTTTGCCTTCCTCAAACACTCTGCTGTGTTATACAGTATGAAATCCTATGCAATTCAGCTGATTTTTTGGACTGTAATCTTTTTGAGACAGGATTACACAATTCATAATGCTGTAAGGCTTTGATATAGAGTAGGAAATGGAACCTTTTATGCAATATAAAGTGCTAGCAGAATCTAGCTTTTTGTCCAAAAATCACTTTCTTTGTTTGAATATGAAGGAATTCTGACCAAGACCCAGGAACTCAGCGCTATACAAGTAGCAGAGAACATACAACGCAAGTATTGTGAAGCATAGTGGCATCTGATGCATGGCATGATGAGGCAGAGAAAGGATGAGTCAGGAGCAGGATTGCCACAATGGTCTGTCACATAAAGAGTGTTTTAACCCAAGAGTAGCTCTGCCTCTTATGACAGAGCAAGCAGCACAGTAAGCCTTTAGCCTCGTTTTGTGACAAGGCTGCAACTTTCCATGGAGCCTCAAGAATGATGTCTGGCTGGCCCTTCCCTTCAAACCTCACATAACAGCCACCTCATGCTTGCTTATGTGTGATGAGCGAGGATCTGACTCTTATTTTTGCAGAGTCCTTGTGATCCAGGGCTGCTTCGCTGTGGACATCGCTGTGTCCATGGGCGAGAACTTATTGCTTACAGCAGTAGCACATCACCTGCTTCCTTAAAGTCACCATTTTGGGTCTGTCCTGCAAGGTCAGTTGGTCCCAAGCTTTGTGACAAGGGTAGAGAATGGTCTTTCCATTTGGTTTTCTAAAGCAAGTCTGTTCTGGGGAAACTGCAACCAGTGAAGGATCTAAAAGAATGATTTAGGTAAGTTTCATTATCCCAAAGTCGCTTGGTGGTTTTATATCTAAGAGGAAGGGATTTTATTGTTAGCCTTTGAGGAACTTGAAATTGAGATTAGAATTGCTGTTTAGCCTAAAGGGGAACAAAAGCTGTTACGGATTTTGGGGCTTTCATAACTTTTTAGTTCAGAAAGTGTACTCAAGGCATAATTTGGCAAGCAGAATGCTTGGTCAAAGACAGGCTGTTGCAAGTCTTCATAATGAATTAAATGGCTGGTTTCGTTCATGTTTTGATCTGGCCGTGACAAATCTTGAAGTCTTAACTGATGGCTTATGGGAATGTAGTCATATATATATTATTGCTGTGCACCCACATGCACAGGCAGTAGTCCAAGTGTGCAGATGAGGTAACAGGAACACATAAATGAAGTGGTTGGCTAGTTGTCGTGAGGTTCTTGAGTAGATCCTTGTTAAAATAGTGCCAGTCAAACTTATGAATAGGTCTGGTGTATCAGAGATTACTCGCATTCAACTATGACGTGATACAGGTCACTGTGTGGGCAATTTGTGGCTGTCCCGTGGTGTTGTTTTGTGTTGAGTCAACAGTTTGAAACGCAGACTGAGAGCTGAAGTAATCCCTGCTGTCCCCTGAGAGCTGCAGGTTGCCTCCAGGCTACCCTGTTCAAGGAGAGGGGTGTTTGCAAGGCACATAGGACCTGATCCTTTGGAGCGTGATGAGGTTTTCACATGCCTGCGGGAGAGGAGTCCTGTCTCCCACCACCACCACCACTGCACTGGAACTGGTGTCTCTGGTGCTGTTACAAGATAAAAGCAACATTTGCTCCCTTGTTCTGTTTCACCTTGTGTAAGCAATGCCCCGTCCATCACACGTGCCCATAGGAAGACTGCTGGAAATGAAGGTAAAGGACAGCTTGCCTTAGGACAGGTCCTGCATCTTCACCTTGTTCTGCACAGGACACCAAGGTAGCAAGAGGGGGCCGGACTGCCTTAAAGCGTTACATGGAGGAGCTACAATGAGAGCCAGGACTCTGAGATCAGTGGTGTGTACTTGCACAAGCTCACACTTTGTTTCCCCTGAGGTTTTTGGCATGCTGTTGGAAGGGACTGAAGATGGTTTATCAGGAAAGACCCTTCTTCTCTCAGATCAGTACGAGCCTACTGCTGCATCCTGAACTCTCCTTGCTGGTTACCTGTGCTTGCATGGGACCTGGCTGGGCCCCGCTGGAGGATGTGAGCATTACCTGTATGAAGCAGTGGCAACAAGGAAACCTGGCTGGTTTGTTTTCCTGCAGTTCGAGGGCAACTCTTATTTCTGTAGCAGCTGAGAAGTGGTGTTTGTGCTGCTGTGATGAGTAACTTACCAAAGCAAGTTCAAATGGCAAGCGCCTGGGGCAAGGGGAGGCTGCCTCTGGCCCTATTTCCCCATGTAGCCATCCAAGCAGATAGCACGTTGGCTGCAAAAGTCAGACAGTGACATGGTACATGACCGCACGTCTATGAATGTGGCTGCCAAAAGTGTTACTGAGAGTGCATGGGGAAGGCTGTAGTAATGGTGGTGAGGGGGTAAGTACTGGAGCAGGAGTGGTGTCTTGTCCATCGATGAGATAAAGTAAGATGTCTCCTTACCGTGGTTTTATTTCCTTTGGGTTGAAGTACATACTGAAAAGGTTTCATTGTCTAATTTCAAACATACCTGGTGGGAAAGGGAAGCTTCTTTGTATGTTTCACTGGAAAGGAAGGCTTCAAGAGCTGTTAATATTTAGTGCCTTACTTTTGAGATATCATCATGCCCAAACCAGTGGGAAGGAGTACTGCTCAGTATATGGGAATGCTGTAACTGTAAATAGAGTTATCTGGACAGAATGTTAAGCCTTTTCAAAGATAGCGGTGCATCAGCGTGTTAAGTTTGATTATACTTTTAATCACACTGTGATCCCATTTTCCTTCTGGAAGCCTTATGGGTTTTGGTATTTCACTTTGAATTTTACAGCCACAGACATGCTTGTCATTGTCTAACAAATAATCACTTTGAGACTGCAAGCCTTCAGGGGCAAGGGTTGTCTGGCTGGAGAGAGCCCTCAGTGCAGAGGTTACAATTCCAGCTGGAGCATTTGGGTCAAATCGTGATACAAATTTAGCAATGGTAAATATTTATAGTGGGGGCTGCATGGATGTGTTGGTGTTGGTGAATGGCAGCAAACAACACAACAGCCTCTCCGAACCTTTTGGCAGAGCTGGAAGCTTGCTTGTTAGAGCAGGAATGCTGCGGTCTCAAGTCTTTTGGGACGTTATTCTTAAGGCAGGGTTTTGAATACGGTTTTCAGAAAATAAAGCATGAAAAGGAAGGAGGTGATGTGAAGCCATCAGCAGGATTTCAACACAGCAGCCTGCAAAACATGCATTGTGGCATAATTCCTCTCTATGCTGAAGTACTGAGGTTGAAGTACACACCCTGAACCAAACAATTAGGAGCCTAGATGGACTAAGTAAATAGCTTACCTCTTCCAGAAAGCGGCTTAAGTTTGGAAGAGGAAAAAGAAATGCAGTTAAACTTCAATAAATCCCTTTCAGGATAAATGCTTCAGCTGCAGGCATTTTTCCTGGCATGAGACCAGTGGAGATTCTGCTATTGGAAGCTTGGCAGGAATGCGGTAACATTAATAAGTCATACTTCATCTGTTGATCAGAGCTTTACCTGAGAAGTCCTCATTGTTACCCATCCGGCAGGATGTCTGAAGCATAGAAGGTCTCTTTGCTTGCTAAAAAGCAGGTAGGTAGCAGGTTGGAGGCAGGCTGTGTGTTGTGCAGTGTCTACCCAGGGTGTGGGGACACAGGATGGTGACAGGGGTGCTGGAAGCTGCTTAGCACTTACCTCGAGTGGGTTTTGTGACATGGCTTTAGAGCTAATCCTCAGTTTGAGTGAGGAAGCATCCTCTTCTCCCTGGGGAGCAAAGAAGCTGGGTGACATTTAAGTAGGAACATGGTTTGGCTAATGTCTGTAAAGAGACCGTGTGTTTGAAAACTGAGGGTGCAGTCTGTTTATTGGGCTGTAATCTTGCCCTTTTGTATTTACTTTTTAATTTTATCAAGTTAGCTCTGTGTTGGCATCGTGGGCAAAAGGAAAGGTGGAATTAAAATGTGCTTTTCCATATCCTGATTCTTGGCTGAGCTTGATGATCCTTCCTACTGCTCTTGCCACAGAAAAGGTCTTGAAATAGAGGAGCTGTGATGTGCAAGTGCTTGCATAGAGCTTCATGTGTTGCTGGGTGCTTTTTGTTGCATTTTAACGTGTGTGTTTAATTTGCTTTTGTTGTTTTAACTTTTTGATTTTTGTGACCTTTCCTAGATGGCTTTTAGCTAATCGATACATATAATGGAAGTGTCATTGCAGGTACTTGGAAATACAGCACCTTGTATGTGTGCAAATCTTGTATAGGACACTTCTGTTTAACGTGTAACCCAGTGAGAGTCACTGTTTGCTCTTCTGTCTAAAGAAATGAACCAGCTCAGGTAGGGAACAATGGAGCCTGTTCTTTAATTAAAGGAATGTTGTCTGTTCTTGGCTCTACATCTCCATGAGGATGCTGTAAATGTTCCAGTGCAAGGTTGCTGGCATATCCATTAAAAATACAAAGAAGGAAAGTATTCATTGAAAACGACTTACTTTAGTTACTCAGTAAACCTGCTCCCATTCTGATGGGGATACAGTTTAGAAATTAAGTAAACCTAGACTTTAGTGCCATGAGTTACAATGGAGAGGTCAGTTTGCCCTTAAGAGAGGCTATGTTAAAACCTACTTCAGCATACGAACTTCAGCAACGTGTTTCTTTCTCTTTGGTAGACACTCCTTCCTATTCTTTAGGTGTGTTTAGGGTGTGCAGATAAAAGTACTAATATATCCTCTAATAAGATTTCTATCTTTACATTCTGTGGCTTAAAATCACTCAATGGGCAACTGTGTGCCAAGTTCAATTTCTTCCCTCTTTTGAAGTTGCCTCAGTTCCAAGTGAATCCAGAGCAAGATGAGACAGAGACTGGCAGCGTGTGTGGCTGTGGATCGGGAAGGAGGACTTGGAGGAACTGCATGAGTCGCTGAGTGCCATCTCTACCCGAGATCATGCTATTTCATATAACAAACTCTGTAGCCACGCAGACTTCATAGGTCTTTTCCAACCTGGTTGGCTCTATGATTCTGTCTCATGTAGAAGCAAATTTAAACACAACATCTCAAGGGCTAAACCATTTTTAACTGTTCCGGTTTTCAGGTTTCTAAACTGCAAGGGAAATATAATTTTATTATATTTTTTTTTTCTCTTCCAGTCCTTTTAATTACATTTTAATTTCTATTGTATCACTGGGATATTTTTGTTAGTGATAAAACGCAGCCTGTAGGGACTAAGGTTACCAGATGTGCTTTTATTTTAGGGCAGCTTGCTTTTGCATCTCAATAAATTCCCAAAGTGCTCTGATCAGTAGAAGCACCAGATGTTTGCTGTGTGTTCCTGTACTTCTGATAGCAGTCGTGAAAACACTGCAGAAACATCACTGGCTAAAGGATGGGGAACAGCAGATCTGGAAATGGCAAAGGGATTAGATGTTTAACACTTAGATGCAAACAGCTGCTGAGAGTTACGCCATCCAATAAACCAATTGTATTGTACATCTCTGGTAGCACAGGTTAAATCAACTGCAGTACAATGTTTGTACTTGGGTTAAAGTGCTTAGTGTTAGGCTGGGGGTCTTGCACACACAAGTCTATTCAAGAGTGCTGGTGTGGGGACGTTTTGGGAGTTCTGTGACGTGAGATACCAAGTGTTTGTTTGCTCACTGGTTTTACTCTAGTCTGGCTAGGTAAACCAGAGAATGCTGTTGGAAATCTGATCCTTAAGCCTTAGAGTCACTGCCTTGGGTTAAAGAAGGTATTGTGTACGTGGTGGTGGTGGTAACAGCAGCGTAAGGTTTGGAGTGCATGTGCCAGGGCAGACCAAGGCATGTTCTTTGCCTTCATCTGCAGGGTCTGTGGTACTCTGCTGTAGGGCTTCTGTTCAGTCAGCTGTGCTGTGCAAGACTCGTGTTCTTCACCGAGGGAATTGCCAGTCAAATGCCTGGGCATTCATGGACTCTTACAAGCATAAGTTCAGTATCCTCCCCTGCTGAGGTCTGGCCTCAGTCATCTCTCCTGGTTTCTCGCATGTTGCCTTGCTATGTGGCATGTTTTATAAGTGTAAAATTACATGTGGTGAACTGTAACACATAGTTTCATAGTACTGAGCTCTTCAGAGGCCCGTGCAGAGGGATACTGAAGGACCACTCTTGTTTCCCTCTCCCATCTCTTCTCTCACGCTGTTTATGATCTCCAGTGCTACCAACTTGTGCGAAGTGAGCACGGAGCAGCAGTGCCAAACATTCAGCATAGGATCTCTTTGAGGTTTTCAAGGTCAAAGGCTGACAAGTTATATTCTGAAAGATGCTGAGTGCCTGGGGATAAGTGTGAATAAAACCTGAAGCTTGTACTTTTGGTCAGAGCAGCCTTCTTGTGTAAGTACCGCAGTTGCTTGTTTTCTGTGCTCTGCAGGCTCAGAACTGGCATGTGGTGAACACAGAGTTAATGGTGGTGTTAATCTTTGGGGAGCTGGTCAGTACAACATTGGGCTCCTGTTTTGAAAGTCATCTTTAAACAGACCACTCTGGTCACTTGAGGCAGGGCAAGAATGAGGTATGGTTTGGGGTTTATTGTTAGGGAAATTACGGTCACTAACAGCTGCGTTTTACACATCACATCGATTACAAAACCGTCTGCGTAGGAGTGGCAGATAGCACTAGACCTTCAAAGAGCTGGTAAACAAGGAAAAATCAGCGTAAACACTTAAATAGCAGCATCCCAAAGTAGGTTAGAGCGTTTGTTACACAACCTGGATAAGCCCAGCTTGGAAGGGCAGAATTTTTGACAATAAAATAATATTAACAATAAAAATAGATTGAATTTTTTGGAACTGGATTCTAATCTGGCATTGATCATAGAAATCAAGAGTCATGTTTTCTTCTCTGACTTACAGAAGCCTAATATTTCTGTATGCAGTCTGAGAGCAATCAGATCTTAATACTTTTTTGTTTACCCAGTTACTGTCAGTCAGATTAATGTTGTTCATCCAGATGGTGATCCCTTAGTTGGGGAATTGAATTACAGGCTCTATCAGAGATTATATATTCCCCTTAAGGGGGTTCAAAATTATAGTTGTGCATTTGGGCAGTGGGATGGATGAACTGGGGAGATGTGTTAGTTGTGGGGCTTCTATTTTGGGGGTTTTGTTTTCGGTTGGGTGTTTGGTTTTGGTTTTGTTTCTTAAATAATGAATATGTGAGTGGTGTTAATGAACCCTCCTTAATCATTTAAGTGTGATAGCAAATAATAGCTTCATAGTTTTCCATATTTATTTATATAATGATCTTTAGATAAAATGAAAAGCTGTTGTGGAACTGTTGTTCCTTCGTTGAAACATTTTTCTCTATAGGAAATCTCCTTTCAGCTTTGCGTTTGTTGCTTTCTCCTTGTTTAGTTTCACTTATCCGTTACATTCACACCATCTCTAGAGTGCTCCCTTCAAGGTGACATGCAATTAATTTTAAGGCAGATCATGCGGATAAATATCCCATCCCGTAGGAATTTGCTTAGCCTGGAATATCAAATAGGCTAAACAAATCACAATTTGCTCAGTCAAGGGGGAGCCAGGCAAAATTAAACCAACTCAGATGTTGCAGATGGGGCTAAGACTGGTAGATTTGGTCACTGTCGGATGTTCAGGGAAGAAACAGTGGGAATTGTCATGCAGGTCCCTAGGGTGAATATGGTTTGGATCTTCCTAGAAAAAAGCACTAATTGGGAAGTAATCCAATACCGTAAGCCGTACTTAGTACACATAGTCCTTGTGTTCTGGTGGTAGTTAATGTTCTGCAGTACCTTCTGCTGCTGAAGAAGCAGCAAAACATTTCATATAGTAGAGCAACACTATACCTATGTTGTGTGTTAATGTGGAATGTTTCCTGGGCTTTTCAGGCTCTTGGTGCATGGGCTGCTGCTTCTCGACACCTATCCAGAGGCAGTGCCTCAGCCAACACAATAGGAGCTAGAAATAAAGGTAATATTTCCAGCTATATTAGCAGGGACAATTTCCCTCTATTACTAGATCCCAAAGCCTACCGGTGTCCTGGTTAAACCACCTTCAGTTTGTCTTAAACTTAATCTCAGAAACTGAATAACCAAGCAGGCGATGAATATGTCTGTATGCTCAGAATGCATAAATCCATTCGTAGGCTCTTCTCTGAATGTCTTTATGCATTATTTCACAGGGGCTCTGGGGCTCCTTACATGTGGTTCTGTGGGGAAGAAAGAAAAAGGGATGGTGCCATCTCTTTGATCTCTGCAGATTGTCTGTGGAACAATTGATGTTTGCAGCATCCTGGCTAAGAGGAATCTCATAATCCGTTCTTATCACATTAAGGTCTAATTGCCTGCCTTAATAGGGACGGTGCAGAAGTAGAAAAACAAAGGAAGTAGAAATGGTTGGTGGAAAGAAGAGAGTAAACTATACAGTGGAAATAAACCTATGGTTACTTGATCAAAAGCAAGCTAGCAAAGCCTTTTAGTTATGGGAAAACTTCTTTCCTCCTTCCTTTCCTGTGGGAAGGGAGAAAACCATTTTGTTCACGGCAACACTTTTTCTTTTCAACTAGAAATGTTTTCTCTATTATTAGGGAATTCTTGACCGGTTGTGGTGACAGGGCTGATTCAGGAATCTTTTTGTTTCCTGAAACAAAGTGGGCTTGTTCCGAGTCTTGGGAACCTGCAAGTGAAATGAGAGGTTCATGTGCTACAGTTCCGGATTTATTTGTTTGTTCTAACTTTGGGTTTGCTTTAAGTTGAAATATGCTTTTAAAACAGGAGGGGCCAGCGAGTTACAGGGGCAGACATGTTTTATCAGTAAGTACAGGAAGAAGTGGGATGTAAATAAACACTAGTGACATACCAATCTGCTGCTTCCTTTTCCTCTAACTTCTGTATTTAAGCTAGTTTCTTAGGAAATAACCCCAGTATGTCCACTCTGTTTCTCAGCATTTATAGCCAGAAATATGTCAGGAGATTTCACTAGGTTAGTCACATTCTGAGCTCTTCCTATTATGGCTTTTCTTTGAGGCTAATGAGAGGATTACATTTGGCTAACTATGACTTCTGAAATTGGTTGTTAACCCTTGATATTTTAACGTGGGGCTGTAACTTGGAACAATTGTATTGTCAATGTCAGCATTTTCTTCTTAGAGTCTGTTTTCATTGTAACTTATATAAGTGCGAAATAAAGTGGTTTTAGTTCTTACAGCTCCGTATCAAAAAGCAATGAAAAGGGAGGCAGTACTACACTGCTTTCAGAATGTCAGGTTTTTCTACCTGAAATCTAACAAAGAAGCAGTTGTGCTTAGAACAGTTTATTTGTCTAGGTTAAGGAATTACCTGCTTCTTTTCCCCAGAAGACAGATTGCACCCAGTAGACTGCTGGAAGTAATGGATGGAGCTGAGAGAGGTTAATGTTACCCTAGAGCATCATCTAAGTTACAGAACTGGAGACAAAGGAGTTTTGGGGGGAAAAGTCCAAAAGATCATACTGCAACAGGCTTGAATTAAAATCTGTGCTTATTAAAACTACACTAAAATATGCTGGTTTAAAAAGGAGACTGTCCTGAAATTCCATATTGGGAATTAAAACTCACTTCAAGAACCACAGTTTGTTAGTTTAGATCTCAGTGTGTCATAACCCAATGTTCTAGTGAGCCTCATCAAGGTCCTTTCAGTGCCCTGTAAGCCCTGAAAAGGGCTGAAAATGTATGTTTTCACCATAAAAAAAATCATTCTTTTTATTTTGCCTAGTTTTCTTTCTATTCCTTTTACTTTAAATGGCTTAAATTTAATCTGGAATAAAGAAAACCTAAACCCACTACGATACTGTTGTTCTGAGTAATCCTTAATAGTTTGATTTCTAAGCGTCGGCAAAAACAAAGTAAGTTAACTTCTGTGGTTATTAGTTTAGTAGAATCAAACACCAATGCATGTAACGATGGATTTAAGACACAAAATACCACATTTATTTGCAGCCCATCAGTCAGAATGTCTTAAACTGTGTAGGCTTACATTCTTTCCCTTTGTTTCTTAAGACTCAGAGCATTTAAATGTTTTAGACATGTGAGGACAGAAACCTGTTTTCAGCTCCTGGAATTGATTTTCACTAGCTAGAAAAAAAGAGCCTGCCTCTGTTTTATGAGACGCAGTGTTAGTAATACCACAGAGGGGTTTTTGTGTTTTGTAACTGCTAATCTCTGCCAAAACAGCAGCTCTTCTGTGAGTATCAGTAGCTTGAAAGAAAAGACATGTTTAGAGCATTGAATGTGGTACTTCTGGGTGTAAAGCTCCTGTTACACCACCCTGCCTTCAGCTCTCACAAAGAGGATTACATGGGCTCTGTTGTGCCTCCTAACCTCTTTGAAATCATCCTGTGTCTGTAAAAGACCAGAGGTCTCATAGAGGTGATTTTTAGCTTTAGATTTTTTACTGATATTTCTAAGTCTCTACCTGGAACCACTCTGTGCTCTCTCGTTTGTTTTCCACTATTTCAGTTGCTTAGAAGAGCCGTGTCTGCCGCACTCGGGTTTCAGTGCTTTATCCATGTGCTCTCATGGCAGAAGCAAAAAGGCATCATCACCTTCAGACTGTAAAGGAATTCTGTAGGTTGTGCCCCAAACCACAGTGAAGTAACTTCCTATGTGATCAGCTAGCGCAAAGTTAAGGGAAAGACTGGCCCCAGAAGAACAAGCAGTAGCAGCTACCCATCTTTGTCACAGCAGTGATTTTATTCCTCCTTCCCGTCCATGCAGGAAAAACTTCCACCTCTGCTGCTGTTATAGAATCATAGAATGGTTTGGGTTGGAAAGGACCTTAAGGTCATCTGATTGTGTGGTTCTCCTGCCCTGGGCCGGTGGCGGTTGTGCCTTAGGAATAAGGAGGGATCTGTCTGTTCACATTAGTACAAATGACTAATGCTGTTCTTCTTCATATGGATGTTGTTTAAATGTTAATTCTAGGGCAAGCAGTCACGCTGTGACTCAGTCTAGGTAAGCCCCGGGACACAGTAAAGAACGTGGGAGTTTGTAGCTAACTTGGATTAAAGCACTGTGTAGCTTTGGTAGCTGTGGGGTGCGTTACTGCTCTGCATCCTTCAGCACCTCCTGTACCCACTACGGCCTTGGGGTGGTGTGTGGGGAATGGCTTGGGAACCATGCTTCTGGGAGGCTGGGAGTGCTGTAAGACCCTGACAGCTCGTGTTACTGATGAGGGAGGAGGATTTGACATTCACTGGAAAACAGAGGGAAATGGAAGTTCCTTCTGGCCATGCCCTGAGGAACTGAGCCTGAACTTTCACATTTTAGCAACTCTGCCCAAAGTACCAGTTGAGATGAGTGCTGCAGTCTCTGTCTCTGATCGTCTTTCCCGAATCCTGAGCTAGGTATGCAGTATCCTCCCAGTGAAAGCTGCTGGGGGAGCTTGGGAAGCCAGGGCTGGATTCCTCTCTGTGGTGGAGGAGACACTTTCATCCTGAACTCCATGCTGGGCTCTCCAGCAGTGACTGCTGGCCTTTCCTGCACACCAACACCATGGGAGCTGCCGCAGGGCAGGAGAGAGGCTGATGCGTGCCTTTGACCATAGAGGCAGTGGCTGATACTTGAGTTCTGCACGTAGAAATGTCTGATATCTTCAGAGAAAATAGGCTAGAAATGATCTGTCATGTTGTGTATTCCTTGCCTGTGATACTGTCCTTTAGGGTTTGTAAGGTGCTGGTCTGTACCAGTTGATATGCTGCATGGATCTGATGCGTCTTTATACAGCCTGCTTTGATCTTCTTGTGCTCTGCTATGCTGGCCTTCTCCCAGCCAAAGGGAGTCAGGCTTTGTGTGATCACGTACATCCTGTCTCCTCCCCTCTCCGTGTATACGCGCAAGCTGCATATTTTACTTTAGAAATGGTAAATTTGGGTCACAAGTTCAGCAGCTAAATGATGATTTTACCGCATCCTGCTTGCACAGGAAGCTGCTTTTTTAAAAAGCTGATAAGTTGAATCCTCTAGGTTTTGTCAAAACAAGAAGCAAATGGAGCTATTTAAAGCTGCAGAGAGTTCGGGTTCGTCACGTGATGGCTTTGCCGCTTTGTCTCACAGTGGCAATTGCTTAAAGTCAATTAACTTCAAGGGAATTATTGTGCATTAACTTAAAGTGAAACCCTTGCAGCCTGCTCCTGCGTTACCTGGACTATAACCAGCTTCCTGTAATCACCAGGCGGTGATGGTAACCTGAAAAAAAGAATTCTTTCAGTAGTACTGTACCAATTTTCCTCCTTTATGTGAACAGAAAGTTGTGGGAGGTTTTTTTATTGGTTGACTGGGATGGACTTGTCTAAGGAAGGATTATTTCTTAATTAAATAGGGAAAAATTGGTAGAGGCCCAATGAATTGCTAACTGTTTCTCACTGTAAAACTTCCACATTAAAAGTTATGCCAAATATTCTTGTAGTAGCTGCAGGACTTGTACAGTGGTACTGAAGGGAAAGGAGCTAATACGTGTGGATGCTCGGTAGCAAGAAGTGAGAACCTTCTGATGGCCTGTCTGTGTGTCATGTGTTATTCCATGGTGAAATAACCTGCTCACCGGTCAACCATCCTGATTTTTTGTCTCTGTTCTCTTGTAGGAATGTTCACCCTTGCAGAAGTTGCATCGCTCAATGACATCCAGCCAACTTACCGGATCCTGAAACCATGGTGGGATGTATTTATGGATTATCTAGCTGTTGTCATGTTAATGGTTGCCATTTTTGCTGGAACCATGCAGCTGACCAAAGACCAGGTGGTCTGCTTGCCCGTTCTGCAGTCTACTGTCAATACAAAGCCACAACCCGGCACGTCAGGGAAGGCTGACTTCACCACTGTTGAAACAACCACTGGTCAAGGAGAAGTAACATCAATGGGGACGGTTTCCTTTGGTAGTGCCCCCACTGTAACACCTGATGTACTTCTGAGCAGAGCTACCTCTTCTCAGTATCATCCCACTGAATCAGGCCAGGAGCTGAAAAAGGAGCAGAAAGATTCCTCGGGCCGTAAAACCAATTTGGATTTCCAGCAATATGTATTTATTAACCAGATGTGCTATCATTTGGCTCTTCCTTGGTATTCCAAGTATTTTCCCTATCTTGTTCTAATCCATACTATCATTTTAATAGTCAGTAGCAATTTTTGGTTCAAGTATCCCAAGACTTGCTCAAAAATTGAGCATTTTGTGTCTATATTAGGGAAGTGCTTTGAGTCCCCTTGGACTACCAAAGCCTTGTCTGAAACAGCATGTGAGGACTCGGAGGAGAACAAGCAGCGGTTAACTGGTGCGCAGTCCCTACCCAAGTATGTTTCCACTAGCAGTGATGAAGGAAGCCCGAGTGCCAGCACTCCCATGATAACAAAGTCTGGCTTCAAGTTTTCAGCTGACAAGCCAATGATTGAGGTTCCCAGCGTCACTATCTTAGATAAGAAAGACGGAGAGCAAGCCAAAGCACTGTTTGAGAAAGTGCGTAAGTTCCGGGCTCACGTGGAGGACAGTGATCTGATTTACAAGCTCTATGTTGGCCAGACTGTCATCAAGACTGTCAAGTTCATATTTATTCTCTGCTACACTGCAAACTTTGTCAACACCATCAGCTTTGAACACATCTGCAACCCCAAAGTGGAACACCTGATTGGTTACACCCAGTTTGAGTGCACACACAACATGGCTTACATGTTGAAGAAGCTGCTCATCAGCTATATCTCCCTCATTTGTGTCTATGGCTTTATCTGCCTCTACACCCTTTTCTGGCTGTTCCGAATACCTTTGAAAGAATATTCCTTCGAGAAGGTCAGAGAAGAGAGCAGCTTCAGCGACATCCCGGATGTCAAGAACGACTTTGCATTTCTCTTGCACATGGTAGATCAGTACGACCAGTTGTATTCCAAGCGCTTCGGTGTCTTTCTATCAGAGGTAAGTGAGAACAAGCTACGGGAGATCAGTTTAAACCACGAGTGGACTTTCGAGAAGCTGCGGCAGCACGTTTCCCGCAATGCCCAGGACAAGCAGGAGTTGCACCTCTTCATGCTGTCGGGGGTCCCCGATGCCGTGTTTGACCTGACGGATCTGGATGTGTTGAAACTGGAGCTGATTCCCGAAGCTAAAATCCCAGCGAAAATCTCCCAGATGACAAATCTCCAGGAGCTTCACCTGTGCCACTGCCCTGCCAAGGTCGAGCAGACCGCCTTCAGCTTCCTGCGGGACCACTTGAGATGCCTTCACGTCAAGTTCACGGATGTTGCAGAGATTCCTGCATGGGTGTACCTGCTCAAAAACCTCCGGGAGCTGTACTTGATAGGCAACTTGAACTCTGAGAACAACAAAATGATAGGGCTCGAATCCCTCAGAGAGTTGAGGCACCTGAAGATCCTCCACGTGAAGAGCAATCTGACCAAAATCCCCCCCAACATCACAGATGTGGCCCCACATCTGACAAAGCTAGTCATTCATAATGACGGCACTAAGCTCGTGGTACTCAATAGCCTTAAGAAAATGACTAACGTCGCGGAGTTGGAGCTGCAGAACTGTGAACTGGAGAGAATTCCCCACGCCATCTTCAGCCTCTCTAACTTACAGGAACTGGATTTAAAGTCAAACAGCATACGCACAATTGAAGAAATCATCAGTTTCCAGCACTTAAAAAGATTGACTTGTTTAAAGCTGTGGCACAACAAAATAGTCAACATTCCTTCCTCCATTACCCACATAAAGAATTTGGAGTCTCTTTATCTCTCCAATAACAAACTCGAATCCTTACCAAGTGCAGTGTTCAGTTTACAGAAACTAAGGTGTTTAGACGTGAGCTACAACTCCATCGCATCGATTCCAGTGGAAATAGGTTTGCTTCAAAACCTGCAGCATTTCCACATCACGGGCAACAAAGTCGATGTTTTGCCAAAACAGTTGTTTAAATGTGTTAAGTTGAGGACTTTGAGTCTGGGACAGAACTGCATTACCTCAATCCCAGATAAAGTCAGTCAACTGCTGCAGCTGACTCACCTGGAACTGAAGGGAAACTGCTTGGACCGCCTGCCAGCCACGCTGGGGCAGTGTCAGCTTCTCAGGAAAAGCGGGCTCGTGGTGGAGGATCACCTCTTTGACGCGTTGCCCTCGGAAGTTAAAGAGGTGTTGAACCAAGACACAAGCATTCCCTTTGCTAACGGGATCTAGGCGGAGGTGAAGTGCTCTCTGGTAGCTGACTTCCAAAAGGCATACGCTAAACAGTGTGGCGATCGTGAGACCGTGCGGAGGCAGGACTGCTCTAAGGGTTAGAAGAGGTGTAACCGAGTGTTCAATGTTTGCAGTGTTTAGAAAGATTGTTTCCAAGATTTTGGAGAGGATAACGAACCTGAATGATCTCAATTCCTTTTTTTTTTCCTCTCTTCCCTTAAATTGTTTGTAACATGGATGCTGCCGCTTTTGAATGTTTACAAATTTGCTTGCCTGCTTAAAGTAAATGATTAAATTGATGACCTTTTCTTACTATGCAAGTTGTTCCTTAAGGTCTGGATTTCCTTTAGTGCATTATGGAGGAAGGAAAACACAACGATAAATGTATACGGTATGGTCCTAACAGCACTCAAAACACATGTTGGTGTGCATTGTTAGTGTTTAGCCATCCTCCAGTGAAACCAGCTTGGCTGTGCTTTGAACTGCACCAGAACCACCGTTTACCTGCATTAAGGTATGTGGCTTGCATCAGGCCAAGTGCGTTTGCCTTCTTCATCCTCGACGCCTCATGTTGTTGGGTAAGATTTCTGCTGCGGTCCAGTGTCCGGTCCTTCACACTGGCAAAGACTGGTCACATTCCTGCCACTGGTCTCTCCCTCAGTTTCCATAAGGCTCCTCTGTCCCGCCATCAGTGGGTGGTAAAAGGGAGAACACTGCCACTTGGCTTCCAAGTTGGGGATAGTTTTGGTATTTGAACTGGTTTGCAAGGCAACTTGAAAGCCATCAAACACCACTTTACTGCTTATGGTTTGCTCCTCTTCTGAGTTTTCAACTCAAGGCATTTTATGAATTGGTGATTGTTGTTTCACAGGCCTTGCTTAGGAGCTTGGGGCGTCTGCTCCATTTCCTACACTGATGACAAAGGCATAAGAGTTGTGATTTACCCAAACGTGATTTAGCTTCACCAGCTATTGTGGTGTGTCTCCCACACCTGAACTTCAACCACAGGACCACCACCACAGGACCACCTTTCTCCCCCACCCCATCCCAAGTAGTTTGATGGTTTTGAACACTTAAGTACTGTTAGAAAAGCCTAACTGTGTGCCACATAAATCATCGAATAAAGGAAAAAGCAGACAGCAGTGAGCGTGGGATTTCTCTTTGGCTGTTTTCTTCGGTGGTGGTGTGTTTTTGGTTTATAACTGAGTTTGCATTGCCAGAACCATTAAAGAAATATAATCCATTAAATCTGCAAAATCATCAGTTGTAAATCTTACCCATTTGCATTCCATGCGTGCAGAAAAGAAGTACTATGCTGGGAGATGATTACATGATTACTCATGGTTTAAACACAATTCCCTATTGTGGTGCGGTCAGGACTGAACTAGTCTGTAATTCAAGGGACTGTTCTCACACAGAAATCCTCATGCACAGTGATTTCTACTGTACCATCACCAGAGCTGCCCTGACTTACACCACTATTAATGAGGGGATAGTTTAGGCCTGGGGGCATTGAGCAGTCAGGAGCGCTTCAAAGACTGCTCTTATGAGGCTTGTCGTTAATCATTTACTGTTAGTCATGCTGGGATGACTGTTCTAAGCTGTAGGTAGCAGTCTCTATGTATGTATGAATACATACCTGCACTGTATGTTTGTGTAGATCAGAAGACTCATTTATGAATAGTGGTTTTCCCCACTTCTTTTGGGGATACAGCCTGTTTGCCGCTTGCCAGCAGGTAGTAAACCTGAGATGTTGACAGTCCTGCACCACCGAGGCATGGGTTTGGCAGCATACTTGGAGTTACTGATCCACTGGGAAATTCCCTGCTAACTGATCCTCAGAGCCTGTGTTTCAAGCAGAAGTTGAGGCTGCAGTGGACTCTTTCTTTCCCTTTTGTTAAGACCCTCTTTCATGTGTTTATTTTTTGCACATAGATCACTTTAAAATTGCTGGGCTATCGACCCTTTGGAAAACCTGTGGAACATCCTGTTGGTGTACGCTTTGTGTTCGCTGTTGAGTGTCATTTCAGCTTCCAAGACGTTGTGTGTAGAGGGAGGAAGAGTTGGAGGATGACAAAGTCATTAAAATATTGACAAAGCTAGTTTTATTTTTCATCCTTTTCCCCTTAGTTTGATAGTGGAGTCACACAGAATGTGGCCGTGCATTGATCCAGCTTTGGTGTTTTCACATCCTCCTACTGATACTCAAAACTAAGCCCATCTCAGCTCCATGAAAGTATGGTACACGTGATTTACACCACTGTTATTAGCTAATTGTACTTCTTTAGACAACTTCCTCCAAAACAAGTATGTGTTAAAGTTAATTTCAGGCTTGTGATGCTTGCTCAGCATAAACTCCATTCTTGTTTTCAGGAGAGCTTTCTCAGCATGGGGAGGAACTGCCCATCTTCCCCATGCTGCCTCCCCCCAGTCCTCCCTCCTTGTTGTGACTGTTCATAATGTTCCTATTTGCTGCGTGTCGACTGACACAGTCTTGCTTTAAAGTTTTGGAAGTTCATCTCTTTTCCAATGTAAGGCATGTGAAATATATTTTGCATTTCTTATGTGATTTAATAAATAAGTTGTTTATATCTTCCTCTAATCTATTTTTTAATGGGTAAAAGGCACGTTTGCTTAGTAAGATCTCTGATTTCAAGTATCTTATGCTAAGAACGATGATCTAAGGAAGAGGTACGAGTTGCTGCTCATAGTAAATCCTGTAGGTGTGGTTTCTAACTATAATACTTCAGGATAGGGTTTTTATTCTCTTCCACGCACGTAATCTAAGTGACCTAACACTGTTCTGATTTGGCTGATGGAGTTTAGCAGAATGTATGTATGAAGAAAAACGACTCTGCTCATTCAAATGAGAGGAAGTAGGAAATTGCCCATTCTGTTTGTCCCTGCCTCTGTAACGCATTTCTGTGAAGACCCTTTAGTTTTCCAAAAGATTGTCCTTTTGGAAGGTGCTTCCTGTGGTGCTGTGCCTATCCTGAACAGGCATCAGGCCTCTTCGTGTGAGGGAGGATGCTGACCCTCATGAAAGGCTCTCATGGCTTTGAAGCTGTGAGCTGCCCTCTCCCAGCAAAGGGAGAGTGGTGTCTCGTGTCTGGTTACAGGGGATCTGCTTTGTGGCCTGTATTTTCAATCAAAACCTCACAGAAATAGCTGTTCTATGTATTTTGCTTCCATGGATGTGCACAGAGATCAGTGATGTGCGGCCGTGTGAAGGCAAGGGGCCAGACTGTTTTTCCTTTACTTCAAAGTCGTGTTAAGCAGACGAGGTGCTGCTATAGCTGTGGTGTTGACCATCAATCTGATTTCTTGCAGGAGCAGACTTTGGCTTTCAGACGTCTCAGTTCTCCAGACAGGGAGTTGTGCAGGAGGTTAACAGTCCCAAGTGTAACCCTTCCACGTGAAAAAGCTGCCGATGCTCTGATTAGGCCAAGCCAAATGACTAGAAATGTATTAATCTATTTGCTTGCAAAAGTACAGATGGAGACAGACTTCTGTGTGGATGCATAGTGTCCCACGCAGCTTGGGGAGACTCAGGTTTGGGATTCCTTTGGGAAGAGCTGTAAGGGAGAGCTAGCATCAGTTTGGTTACAGACAGGGGCAAAAAGCTGCATTTTCTAGTGATGGCCATTTGCAGCCATGGGGCTGCTCTGTCTCATCCTAGGCTGGTGGTTGACATCCTTGCCCTTGCAAAGCCTGGGTGGTCGGTGTGTTCAGGAAGGCATTTTGTGAAGGTATTTAAATGAAAGCTTTTCAAGCAAGTTGGCTGTAGGAACGTGCAAGGTGGTCCTAAAGGTTACCAGAACTGAAAGGATTGAGACGTTCTCAGTGTCTTTAATCTTGTCATCAGCCCCTTGCCTCTAGCTGTGAACTGATGGAATTGCTGCATGAGCTACTGCTGCATTGGCAGGGTTCTCCTAATGACGGCCCATTTGAGCACTAGAGAAGAGTTCCCAGTTCAGGCGCTCCACTTGTGCTTGTACAATGTGTTCAGCACTCAAACCAAACGCGTCCAACGCTGATGTTGCAAAGCCCTGAGGGCTTATGCTGTGACCAGTTTCCCAGGCCAGCAAATCATTCCCCGTGCTGCTGAAGGGGGGAGGAAAGCTGTGGGACTGAATGCGGTTGTTTCTGTAGCAAAGATGGAGCTTTAGAATTAAGCTCAGAAGCAGATTTTGCGAGCTGGTTGCAAACACGCAACCCCTTCCACGATCAAAGTCATGAGAGATGGCGTGTTTCTGGCACAGATGCTGGAAACAGTGCCTGTAACTCAGCCACACATGGGTGCCATAGCAGCAGCTCTTGAGCGCTGCACATCAACACAATACAACTCCAGTGAGGAGCTTTCAAACCACACGCGCTGGAGTGTGGCCAGGCTGCATCTCTCTGCCTTCTCTGAAGAGAACAGCCCCTAAGCCCTTTTGCAATTACTACCACTAGGACCTTTGTTCTGTCTTGCCTCCAACAGCACGTTGCCCCTTGATGCTGGAGGTAATGTGGGGTTATTGGTTTAATAATGGCTGTTTGGGAAGAATGCCATCTTCTAAATTAACACCACGGTGGCTTGCAGGATCTCTTCCAGCACTGAGCAGGTCTGTTCCCATAAAACAAACACACTGTGCCCATAAACAGCACTATCTTGAGTTGGGACTGGGTTGCCCAGACCATTAGGAGCAAATGCATGAACACGTTGCTGTTCTGCCAACCAGTTCTGGGTAGTTTTGGTGCTCCAGGTGATTGTAAAAGCAGATTTTAAGACCTTTTCCCTAACAACATCCTGCAGTGTGGCTGGTTTGCCCCAGAGAGCAGAGCTGGGGCGGGAGAAGGCCTGGCTTCTGCTGCCAGCACCCCATGGAGGCCCCCATGTGCTGGAGTGGCTGGATTTGTCCTGCTCCTCCTGAGGCATCGCCTATGGGAGATGCCACATGAGGTTACATAGCTACAAAATAAAGGGAGCGTGCTTGAATGTGACTTATTGCCAAGCAGTATGTGTGAAAGATGGGGAGCATGAGAATGGGAGGAAATGTAGAATATGGGGGGAAGGGTTCTAAGAGGAGGTGGAGCCCCCATCCCTGGGTTGAAATGTCAGAAGTTATAGAAAGATGGCTTAGAATGTGGAGTGCGAGTTACAGCTGCTCCTGCCTAGAGCCAAGCTCAACCCCTTGGAGCACCCTGTGACTCTTACTCATTTCTATGCTGCTGTCTCCCTGTCTCAGACAGGCCTCAGGGTGCCTGTGTGCCTGCTGTGTGCTCTCTTCCTGCTCCTGTGCCAGTATCTGTGATAAGCTGGTCCCTGCAGAGCCATTACTCCTTATCCCAGGCTGCCCCTGTTCTGGCTTTGTGCTTGGCAAGAGCTCTGCAGGGAAACCCCGGGTGCTATCAGGGTCAGAGTCTATTCTTGGGGCTGCA
This sequence comes from Loriculus beryllinus, assembly GCA_039877255.1. Classification (NCBI taxonomy): domain Eukaryota; kingdom Metazoa; phylum Chordata; class Aves; order Psittaciformes; family Psittacidae; genus Loriculus; species Loriculus beryllinus. The sequence goes on along the minus strand of JBCJKH010055773.1, from coordinate 32,212 downwards.
GCTTCCCCCTGTGATGGGATTCTCCCTCCTCCAGCTGGCAGGTGTTACCCCAGTGGAGGCTGATGCTCCATCCTGGCTCTTGGCATCCCAATTCCAGGGCAGCCACGAGGAAGTGGTGCTGGGACTGGTTCAGCTGCAGCTCTCCCAAAGCCTGGGGCAACTGCACGCTTCCTGCTGTCCTCTGAGGATAGGGTTTCCACAGCATCCTTAAATTGCAGTTTCCATAGGCATCCCTGCAGCTCCTGTGTCTTTACAGCCTCCCTGTGTTTGGTGGGAATGGGGCTGTGTGTTTCTAGCCCTGTTTGTAAAGCATGCAGAGAGCCCCTGATGACATCTCCTTCTGCAGTGAGTGCTTCTTCATGGCCCCTGTATTCTTTTCTCTGCCCTAGGTTAAACCCCTTCCTTCAGGCTTTCATCCTGTGGTGTTTGGGTGTGTTTGGTTTGTAACTCCTGTTGCTCTCAATCCTCTCAGGTTTGGTAGCATCAGTGGTGTCTGTAATGGGATGTGGGACCCAGGCTCAGGTATGGCCTCAGAGTGCCTCTGCTCTCTGGTTGCTGTTTGGCATCTCTGAGGTCCTGGGGATGTATCTGAAGGCAGTGGTTGGTCTCCAGCCCTCTGGGCTGTTGTCATGAGAGTTTTACCATGGACTTCTTCTAATGCTGCGGGGTAGCTGCAAGGATGTCCTATGGATGTGAAATGCTGGGCAAGTGGAGTCTCCCAAGTATACAACCAGGCCTGGAGGGCTGTAATGCGTAATAGAGCAGGAAACAGATGCCTCTCAGGACCTCAAGTATTAACCTATTAAAACTGGGAAGCATGCTTAACAAAAGGCAAAGGCCAGCTGGGTTGTAAGTTGGTCGCTGTCAGTGTTGATGTTTATGTGTATTTGAGACATAAGAGAATGCCAGCATGATCTGACCCAGGAGGATGAGATATGTTTCTAGTATGTTTCTTCCTGCTAAAATCTAGTGAAGTAGATGGGCTTTGAAATGGGGCGTGTTAAACGGGTGTGAGGTGGCAGTGTCCCTGTGAGCAGCACTAGTGTAGGTGAATTAATACTCTTAGCACTTGGGAAAGTTCCTCAAGCCTTCAGAGCTGTTTCTGGCTGAGTGTGTACCCCTCTCACTGCAAACATCAGCCTTCGCTCAGGGCATGGGTGTTCTCCCTGGGTGCTGGTGATCTGGAACCACAGTGATCCCGTGTCATCCTTGCTGGTCAGCTCCAGGAGTTCACAACGGCATCACATAAGGAACCTTAGCGCATCCTCTCTTGGAGACCGTTCTGCTTCCAGTTTAGGACCAGTAGAGCTGCCAGGCTGCAGTTTGGAACTAGAAATGCACTGAAGAGGCCTTAATTAAATCACTTTTCTGAAGTAATTAAAAGACTGCAAAATGATTGTATAGACAGCAGTGCTGCACCACGGCTGGAAACCCACCTTGCTCCTCCCCACCAGGCAGTCAGCTAAGCTTGGCCTCGTCTCGCTGGGCAGAGAAGGTAGCATCCCAATGGATGTCTCTGTGGGAGTTACATCCACTGTGAAAGCTTAAGTGCACCTAAGTCCTCGTGCCTGTAGGGCTTTGTTTATCTTTGTGCTTGCACTGATCAGCCTTAGCAACCTGTTTGAAGATATTCATTTAATTAAATGCTTTTAGCATTCATTATGGGGCTTTTAATTGTGGACTTCCCCAGAGGAGCTTGGCAGCAGATGATGTGGGGTGTGAAACACCAGTGAACAGCCTGGGTGGGACTCGCAGTGTCCCAAAATGAGCATTTCAGCTGTGCAGTCTGCTGCTCCCTCCTCACCAGGCTGCAAAAGGGCTGGCTTGGAGGAGACCTCGGAGATCCAGTTTGATGAGGCTGTAATCAGTGCTCTAAAAGCCTGGAAGCTGCTGCTATTATTAGCAAAACAGTATGGCAGTATGATTAGTCTCTCTGTGGGGGATTTTAGTTCAAAGAAGCTTAAAGGGTGAACAGATGCAGACTGGACTTAGGCGTTATAAACCTATGGCAGTCCCGTGTGATACGGACGGGGTGTGTAGATGCTGGTTTTCCTCTTCTTACCTTGCTGTGCATAGCAGCTACCTGGCCTCTGTTACTAACTTACTGCTCCTTGGTGTATGAGGCTGGAGCAGGCCAAGGGTGGCCGGGAGGGGCTGAGATGGGCGGTGGGGCTGGAATTCCTCAGTACAGGATCTCGGGGATGCGATGAGATTTCATGGTCTCAAGAGGATGCAAAGGAAGTTCATGGCAGAGAGCTCCAGGGAGCATTACTGAACACATGGAAACCACCTCTGCCATGGCATGGCCCTGCCTTTTGCCCTGCTTTTCCTATGATCTGCACCACCTCTGCTGTCAGAAGGAGAGGCTCTCCCACGGAATGGCCTGATGGAGAGGGAAGGACCGCTGTGTGCTGTGCAGGCCTCCTTCCTCCCCTCGGGGTGCTATGCAGCAGCAGCAGCTGCTCCTGCCCTGGAGCGTAGCAGCTAGCTCACGGACTGTGAGTCCTCCAAGACACCTTTATTACGGGCTGCTGGATAGATGGGGTGATAGACAGCTCCTCTGTCCTCCTCTGCCTCGCTTTTGCTGATCTTGTGTCTCCAGAGCAGTGGTGCAAAAGGACACAGATGGTGCTCCTCCGCTGCCTGCATGCTGGGGTTGTGCTGCTTTTTGGGGCAGAGTGAGATGAACGTTTTTGGAGCAATTTGGAGCTTTGCAAAGGTGTTTCTAGCTTAAGCAGAACGGCTCTTGCTCTCCCCTGCAGTCGCTGGGTTTGGAGATGTGGGTCTTGTTCCCTTCTATGAGTTCATGCGCAAAGGCAGTGGCTAAGTAGCTGTCAAAGGCTGGGTTGGAGGAAATCTGTTCCTAACACTGCAGTCAGGCACAGCTTGTGAGATGAATGTGATGATTAGGAGGAGGTTGGAACCGGTCCTGACACATCACAAAGAGCAAAGAAATCCTGCAGTTGGACGTGCTGACTGTTCACAGGGCTGTTGTGCCTCCGCAAGGCTCAGCTTTCAAAGCTCTCTCGTATAAAGGGTTATATAAAGTTATATGAACTCCAGTGAAACCATCCTTCAGGAAGCTGGGATACATCTCCGAGCTTGCTAACTAGCTGGGGTAGAGTTGAACTGTTTCTGCCCTGACCTCTCTTTATGGGCTTCCTTCTGTTACCAGAAGGAAAGGTTAGTTTTGATTCCTTTGGCTTCACATCCAAAATGGTTCGAAGCTTGTTTTTTCTAGATGCCTCCTTTGAAAGCAGAACACTCGAGCCATTGTGCCTGACAGCTCTGGTTTCAACCTGCTGAAAGGCTGACGACAATCTCTGCAGCCTTTCTCTTCCCTGGCCTTGGGGTTTGAGTGGTTTTTTCCTAGCAGAAGCTTCTTTGTCACAGTCGGGCTGACAGGAGCCTACAACATCCCTGTCGCATTAACAGGCATATGGCATTCGGAGCGGTCTTTTCTATGTTCCTGAATCCGTTGTTTCCCTGTAAGAAGCTACAGCCCGTCCCAGAGCTGCTGAAATGAATGACCGGGGATGAAGTGCTGCCAGTTTGAAACTGGAAAATGTCTGCCTAAATCCTTCCTCCCTAACAAAACCTGGTGCAAAACCTCTACTCCCTTGGAGGAATCACTCTGCTGCGGCGCCCTATCAGTATGTGGGGACTGTTTTCTTCCTGAAGGGAGTTTACTGTCAGTTTATGCTAACTTTAGCACAAAAAGGCACCCTCTAAAGCTCAGGCCTGTTTTGGAGATGCTGCCGTCTTCGTTAATTTGGTGGTTTACTGTAACCCCAGACTTGTGGGAACATTTCCATGCCAGAGCTTCTCAATGGGCTGCTTGTGCAGGTAGGTGATTAGAGCTGTGAGGGTTGCACAGTCCAGCTCTTCAGCTCCTCTAGGAATATCCCTTTACAAGCTCTAAGATCAGGAGAAGTATCTGACATTTCACTTTGGTGCTGTTCTCTTTAGCAGTGAAGTGTGTATGAGATGTTTACTGGGCTAGCACCATAGCTCCAGACTCCTGCCATTAAAACCGTCTTTATTTTCACTGTCTGATGCATACACAAGAGCAAATACAAATCCAGTGTAGAATGTGGCTCTTCAAGCGCCATTTGAGGATTAACGTATACGAGGACATGAGTAGCAGGCAAAGGAACATGCTTGTGGCTGAACAATTCCCAAGCTGTATGTTGTCTCTGTCTCTGTCCATGTGGTTCAGCCAGGGAATAGCAGTGAGTGTGCCCGGGTCCAGAAGGAGGCAGGGAAAGGGTGTAAGGCTGAGGAGGTGGGTCGCTCCTTGTATCTGCTCTGAGTGCTTTGCTGAAGCTCTCCTAGAGGAGAGCCAGTCGGTGACATTCATTCTAGTGGCACTGAGAAGCACACAGTAGCCTGCTGGATAAAGATCCAAGACCATCAATTAATTTTCATTCCCTGTGCATCAGTTAGATGGCCACAGTATTGATTTAAGCAGAGAGCTAGAATTGACAGAGCCGTATTCATGGTTGCTGATATATAGCTTTGCTTTTCTTGTGACTGTGAGCACCTGGGAAGTGGCTTTAAATGGATAGCTTGTGTGTTGTCTTTGAGGAGGGAAATGGTGAAGGTCCATAGAGAGGCAGTTGCTGTGGTGCAGCCCTTGCTAGGCTGGATGGATCCTGGGCAGATGGGATGTTACTTTGGTTGTTGTGGTCAGCTTACAGACCTGTTTAACTTGCTGAAGAAATCAGGCCCTACAGGGCCACGGGACTCAGCTATCATGTTCCTTCTCCCTGTCCTTCCTCAGATCCTCAGGTGAACACAGTCTGAGCAGCTGTGAAACTCTGATTCAAGCCCCACATCCTGTTTACCAGCACTCTGGTTTTTATGTTTTAAATACGTGGGGATCTCTGACCTTTTCACTTGAGGTGATGTACGTGCCAAAGGAGGGGAGGATCGCAGCACAGGGTGATGTTCCAGTGTAGCCTTGGCTTTGGCCGGCCTAATTGGCAGTGACACAGATGTCAGCGAGGGATGTTGAGACCCTCTGCTTCAAGTGTCTGTAGCAGTACCTTTCCTAATGTGCTCTGCACACACAGAACCCCACCTTCACTTGCTGGTAGGTCGCTCTGATTCCCTATGCTTCCAGTGCTGAGGAATCTTGCCCTGGTTTTTTTCCTTGCTTAAATTGGATGGAAAGTGGTATTTTGGTAGGTTTTTCTGTGATTGTTGCTTTCCTTCTCCTTTTGCTGGTATGTATCTTGGACAGTTCATACATCTTAATGAAATTATGCAAAGGGGAGGCGTTGCCCAAAGGAAAGGAGAAAGTGAGGGGGGAAAAATACATCAGCTTCCAGAAATAACATGGAAACCATTTTATTTTTGTCTGTAGCCCTGAAAGCCTGTTCTAGGTGAGTAAATTGGAGTTATTTGCAGTCATAGGCTGAAAAGACAACAGAAGTGTGTGTGTCTGCTAGGAACACCTGCCTGAGTGGGACCCAGAAGGAGTTCTGGTGTAGCCAAGGGTTTTCCAGGGGACAGGCACTTGAGTGGCCCCTTGCAAATGCCATCTGATGAATCATGCTGTTCTGGGGCGGTTGTGGAGCAACCTTTGGCTCCGCATCTGAATTCCACTAAGCAAGCACAGCGTAGGAGAAATTCACTGTACATAATACAAGGAGAAAGCTAGAGCCAGGTTCAGGCTTTATCTATGGCGTATCCGTTTCCAAACCCCAGTGTTCTGCACGCAGGAATGTGGCAGGGGGCAAGGCAGACCGATGGCTTTGTAGAGCGCTAATCCTGGCACTCAGAAGCTGGCCCTGTGTATCTGGGCCTAACATTATGCCAGATGCATGTTTGCATTTGATTTTTGCCTCTCATATTAAAATACATAAGCACGTATCCTTCATGCTGTAGCTCGCTGGAGATGTAGTTGGGACAAGAGAGAGAAAAAGGAAGTGAGCTGTATCTCAGCCACAGGGAAGATCTGGATCAGAGCCTGTAACAAAGCCAGTTTGCCAGTGTCCGAGGCTGGAGTGACTGAGCTGGGTGGTAAATGTCAGCAGAAAAGGGGAAACGGACGGATTTGTTGTGTTTGAACCCTGATTCTGACCTTTCCGTCCCAGAATGCTGAACATATATCACTTAGAAGGGAAGAATACAAATCTTCGCATCTCACTCCTGTAACTACCCCAGATACTCGTGGGCTTTGTGCAGGGGAGTCTCAGCAGTGCGGGGGGTGAATCCATTAACCTGGCAGGTGCTGAGGTTATGTGTCCCTTGGTAGCAAAAATAGGTGAGAAAAGCTGCCTTCAAAGTCCCCATCATGCCCCAGTGCTCATTTCTGCCCTGATTCAGATATTTGTGTGGCTGCACATGAACTAGGTGAAAGAATGAGATTTTAAAACGCTCTTAAAAGTGGGGGGGATTGTTCACCCTGTGCAGAAAACCTGTGTTGTGCATCTCTACTGGCTGTGGTCAGATGAGGTTATCTGCACTTAAAGTGCTCCTGGATTGGGACCACAGGCAATGAGGTGTGCTGGAACTGTGGGCCCAGGAGGTGCATGACCCTGGAGCATGGAATTGAGTGAATCTGTGTTTCAGTGGGATTTTTGAGAGGCAGCCAGTGCGGGTTTCAAAGTGCTTTCAAGTATAGCAGAGAAGATGTTGACAGACGCTGCGATCCTCACACTGATGAATGTGCTCAAGATGTGGAGAGCATCTCCACTTTCATGCCAGAACGTGAGACCTGGAGTAACAAGTGTAATGGAAAAGGAGGAGGAGGAGGAGGCAGAAGCTGATACTGAGCAGATGCTTTCTGTCATTTTTCTGGGTGAGCTGTGTTGGGCTCAGCAGAAGCAGCTCTCTCATGGTAAGGCAGAGGAGCAGAGCAGGCAGTTACCAGGGCAAGAAGTCACTTTTCAGACCCTGGAGTGAGCTTCCCAGGGCAGAGCTGGAGGCCTGCGAGATCTCCAATGCCAAGCCACTTGTCTCTCTGTGACACTCACCTTTTGCAGTGCATAAACCTACCCCTAACTCCAGACCAAGGCTCTAAAACAGGTTTAACAGAGCGATTACTGAGCTAACAGTGTGTGTAATTATCACATGCTTCACAGAAACCAGAATGTTTGGATGCGAAGCTCCTCAGTGAGGATTAATTCAAAGCACAACAAATGGAAAGCACAGAGAAGCATTAATTCCAGCATTATGTTTTCAGATTGTACAAAGCACACACTGCATGCACAAACCTGATCCAGAAACATGCATCATGTGCAGGTTTGACGAGTCTGGAATCCTAAAGTGTTTGCTTGGAGTTTTGAACCCCTTGAGGTGCATGGTAAGTAGCATGCGTGCAGACTGAGGAAGGGAATGTAGCTATTTTCTTCTCTTATGCAATTTAAAGGATTCTGCATATGTTCCTTTACAAAACTATGCCGTGATTCCCCTATAAAATGTCAGTAACCTGGAAATAAACTGTGGCGTGGAAGTTTGACTGTGTGCCATGGTGTACACACTACATCATAGACCCAGCAACATCAGATGGCAATTTTCCCTTCCTGCACTATGGGAAAATGCCTTCTGCAGATGTAATATTCACCAGCATAGCACAGTGTAAGGGGGAAAATGCAGGGCACTCTCATGGCAGGATGTATTGGGCCATGTGGAATTTGTTCCTGGAATGAACTACTTTGGAAACGTAGTAAAAAAAAAGTCTGTGAAATGTTATGTCAAACCATATGTTGACATTCTGGTGATTCTATCACACAACTTGTAGCAGTGTTTGCTCTACACCTCTGCAGTCTGACTCGAGAGCATGGAAACCTGAGCTTTAAATAACAGTTAAGTTAAAAATTAGGAAAAGCATTGCTCAGAGTCACACTGAAAGGTTCAAGACTAAAGCCCAAGAGAAAAGGGTCAGAAAGTGGCTTGCAAAGGAAAAGAAAGAGACCCTCAACTTTGTTTCCCCCCCCCCCCCCCCACCTCTTTTCACTTGAATTCTGTGTGAGCTCCCAGTAGCTTTGAGGATGGAGCAGAGAAGCATGGGCAGAATTCCTACCTTTCTAAACAGTTCCCATATGAAGCTCACATCCTAAAGTCTTCTAAAGCTTACTGGAGCAAAAGGAGATGTGCCTTCTTCTAGCCTTTTCCCTAGGAAAGCATTAATAAACGTGCTGCTGTGTCCCACTAACTGTACAGAGAAAGGTGGCCACATGTCAGAGCGGATGTGGCAGCCTGCTGTGTGCATTTTTCTGCTCCTATGGCAGGGATGAGTGTTCTGTTTCTGAAGGGATTGCCTGGAGTAGATCCTCTCCCACCTAGAGCTCTCCTTTTCAGGCCTCTCCTTCTATATCAACCCCATGGATTTGTCTATACAAACCATAGTCACAAGGAGGACTAGAGACAAAGACCTTTGGCCTTAGAAGTTCTCAGCCACTTGAGCTGTATGAAGTAAATCACTCAGTTATGTTTTCCCTAAAAGATGGCATGCTATTTCACATGTCTCTGGTTGGACCTTCTTCTTTTCAGCACGGTAACAGTATCCTAGTTAATGCTGACTTTTATTTTCAAGGGGCACGTATATGAACATGACTCGGTACTCTGAGATAAACTGCTGCTGTGTGCTGCAAGCGTTATTTATCTTCATGGGGTTTTATCTTGGAACCTCACAGTTTCTCAGACATGCTGCTTCTATCTAAAAAGGGTTTCAAATATATGTGCACTGGCCAAACTTTCTAGGAAAACAGTGCGAACAGACCCTTGCTGTGAGCAGCACGTTGCCATTTCAGCTACTTTGCATGGGAGAGGGCATCTGCATAAACTCTATTTAAATACAGAGTTTCTTGGTTTATGCTCTTTCTGGTACATAAGCACCTATACTGAAGGGTTGAAAAGTATTGGCAATGAATATGTATGCTTGTGTTATACATCTTGCTTGGCTTTTTAAGGACAGTGAAGGTTAGGCAGGGGTTTGGCACAAACATCTCTAACGTGGAAGCAAATGGGCACGTAAGGGGCAGCTAGAGGAAGTGCTTCAGGACATCAGTGAGCTGACTGACAGTGGAAGAGCAATGAGCAGTTAAGTCTAGTTCAGTCTTTGTTCAGGGCACCTGCACAGCTCTGACTCACCCAGTATGGAGGCAAACAGCCCCACACACCTCCAGCAGCACTTTCCTGCAAGATCACATCATCACTAGAGCTGGCCTCCAAGGAGTGTAAAGTAAAAGTTGTAAAGCTAAGAAGCAATAAGCATAATTGCTCGTAAGTGTTTGCATGCAAGAAAAGTGAGACACTTCTACTGATAATTTGCCAATTACCAATAAATTGCTCTGCAATGATCCTTTTCCCTCTGAGGTTGTGTAATACTGAAGCTGATATTGTCTCTATTCCGAGCCAAATGGCAGTTAGAAATCATGCCAAAACCCAGGCCAAAGCCTGAAATGGGTTCTGCTGCTCTCACTTCTGTGCTCCATGGTGACCTGAAAGTTACAGCAAGAGCCCACTGCTGCTTGTCGATGCTGATGGGGCTCCAGCAGGGCCATAGCAGCACACCATCTCCACCGAGTCTGTGCTATGGCACATCTGAAAGCTCCTGGTCTTTCCTGTAAAGGAGCTATATGAAGAAGTTTGTCAAGTTTGATTGACTCAATCTGTATTGTCAGTGTTGTTGGGGAGTGGTGGTTGGTTTGTTTTGGTTCGGGTTTTTTTCCCTGGAGGAAAGGATAATGTGATTACTATGTTTCTGCATTAGGATGTTTCCACTCCCTTCTGCTGAATTTTAGGGCATTTTTTATTTGTGCTGTACAATATATACATCCAAAGGCCATAATATTTCAGATCTGGAAATCCCATATGACAGCTCTGATTTATGCTGGGATAACAGACATAAGAGCCCACTGAAATCAGCATGGCTCTGGATGGTTACCATGGTTCTTCTGTGAGGCTCAGATGGAATGATCTACTTCTGTGACAATATCTAAGAAGAAACAAAAGGAATTAGAATTCATGTTCTAGAAAGAATCCACGCAGTTTTCCTGTTCCTGCCCCACTCTCCATCACCCTAAAATGCAAAGAAAGCTATATCCTGAAAATGTCAAGTGTCAGTGGAGATGTATGTTAGAAATTATATATACTACTGCTGTGATTGCTGTTTTAATGGCACTGGAGAGCTGTTGGAGAGGTGTGTTCCTATAGATTTAAATATTATGGCAATCACTGCTGCTCTAAATGGAGTTAAGGAACAGACAGATTTCATCAAAGGCCAGAAGATCACCTTTCCCTCTTACTGTCAATGAGATAAATCACCTCTAACGTGATGAAATAGGATTTGTTAGCGTTAGGCCTCTGCAGTTGCTAGTACCTGGTTGCTAACCACCATTAGCAGCAATTGAGAGTCATTTCCCAGAATTTCCTCAGGTTTTAGACAACATTTTAAAAGAAAGAGTAGCAGAAAACACAGCACTTGGAAAGAGGAGGAGAGGGTGTGGGTAGTTATGTTACTGAACTACAGAGGAGCTGTATTTCACCATAACCGCGCTGCTGTGTGTGCTCAGAGAAATCCCTGATTGTTCTCTTATCCCTGTACTGCCCTGAAGAATTTACAAAAAGAAGAAGACAAGCCCGAGGAAGCAGCAGAACGTGCATTCAGGAGCAGAACGGGATTGCACAGCGTGATTCTACACTGAGCGGAAACATCCATGTTTTGGATCATCGAGAACAAATGAAGTACAATAGTGGTCTGTTCCCTTTCTCTTCTTAAGTCTCCAGTTTGCTTTGCTTTGCTTTGCTTAGCTTAGGTTTTTTTTCCTTTTAGGAGCCCTGCAGGGAGGAAAGAAGGAGCCTTTGTTTTAAAAAGCCTGAAACCAACAGTGGCCCATTGATCGTAATTAAGTCTAAAATAATACGCTTAGCTGACCTGTTTGTCTTGAATCCAAAAAATTGTATGTTGTACCTGCAAGAGCCCTGGTCTGCCTCCAGATCTAGTTTCTTCTCCCTGAGCTTATGATTTTGGGACAGTATACTTTAAAAGCCCAAAAACGCCCTGTGTATTTGCAGGGCTGCACATAAAAGCACCTCCTCTTCTGTCTGGCGGCTGAAGTGCCTGTTGGTATGAGAACAAATGCTTCATAACTGGTTGTTCTCTTTGTCACATACCCTCTTCTCTTTGACAGACTGCTGTCCCCATAACAACCACCTCTGCTGTCAGTAACTTTCTCAGCTTGGTGAAATGACACACAGGATAGCAGTAATTCTCCTCATGACATACGAATTGTAAGTAACCTTTCCATGTTGTGCACGGGCCCAGTTGGGAGCTTCCTGAATGCTGTATGAACCTCTCTGGTGATTTAAACTATCGTTGGTTTCTTCAGGGACTGCTTCCAACCTTTTGCAGTGAGAGTTTTAATATGACAAACCATAGAGGTTTAACCTCTCGGTAGTGTAGTGTGCTTTAAGAGGTAGATATTCTGACGGATTAGTCACAAAATAAATGTGAAGAGAGAGAATGGGAGGTTCAAAATGGGAGAATGGGAGGTTCAAAAAATAAAAAATAAAAAAAGATGACTTTCTGGCATCAAGTCCTTTATCCTACAAGTGTGAGGTGCCTTGGTCCTGCTTCTGCCCTGTCTTTAGAGACCCACACCGCACACACACAGGCAGCATGCACAGCTTGATCTTTGTTCTATGGGTGAGTGTTCAGGGACACCCCCCCCCCCTTCAAGTGTCTCCAGTACCTGTTTGCCAGACTGCTCATTCAATTCAGCAGCTAGTCTGGTGGAGAGTTCACGAGCAGATCACATGCACAGACACGGAATTGTGAACACGGTCACACGGAAATCAGCTAAACCCAGAACTTAAAAACATGACACAGGCAGTGGCAGTAAGTCACAGGGCTCAGCCACACAAGCGTATTGACCAGCAGCCTGCTTATATGCAAAACAGTTCTTCTATTCCCCCTCTCCAGTCCGCTTCAGCCTGCTTTGTGCCTCTCTTTCTTGTCTTTGGCCTTTCTCCCAAACATTTCACAATAATCCTGTATCATTTTAACAGTCTCCTGTTCAACCCCGGTGTTTCCCTCTCAGACACTGCATTATGAATCCTGTTTCCTTTGTGCAATAGTCCCCTTAGGTTGCACCAGAGAGTTTCATCTGTTGAATCCTTCCAGAGAGTTTGCATATCTTCACTTCTGATAGTCCCCTTGGCAGCTGATTCAGATGAATCATGTATCCTGGGTCTGTGTTTATTTCAAATAACCATTAGCCAGATATTCTTACTGTGATCACAAATCTGTCTATCCATTCTGCATGGTTTCCTCCCTTCAGAACTGCTTATTCAATAGCATTGTCATTAGCCGTCTCATTTGGGCCAGCTAAATGCATTGGAAAGGGGTGAGAATCCACTTTAGCGCATTCCTCAGCAACGCATCCTGCAGCCTGCATTGAGATGAGCTTCACAGTTCTGAATGCTGCGTCTCTCAGGCTACTTGGGAAAACCAGTTTATTCCCAGCACATCTGTAAAGAGATACCTAGGATAACCTTTGGATACCGTGCATGTGTATGCTATTTCTTTTAATTCCACGTATCTTTTATTTTGCATGCAGCAAAATGCGTTCTGGTTCACAAGAAGAGTACAGCTACACCCAGCAACGCAAAAAAAGGCTGCTACGCTGCAAACGTGAGGCATACAGCCCTGAACGTATAGGGGAACGTCTGTTGTATAAATCTCACTTTCAGTGAGACAAGAAACTTGTCCGGGGTCTACGTATAAAGGGATGGGTCACAAAGAGGTGTGCATGGGGGCTGTTTGGGCCTGGAAAGCATGGCGTAGCAGCGGTAAAGCTGAAGAAAAGATTCCCTTTGGCAAGGATAAACTTCTCTGCATGTATTCATCCGCAGTGCTGGGGGAGAGAAGGCAGCAGAGCTCCCAAAGGAGAGGGACCAGGAGCGAGCAGTGCCGGCTGCCGGGCTCTCCCCTCGCCATAGCGAGCCTGAGGCTCGAGTACGTTCGTGTCTGCTGCCATCCAGAGCTCGGGGAGGGAAACTGGCTGCTCTCCTCAGCCAGCCTCCCTACAGAGCTCGGGCTCTGCAGGAGCACGATGTCCCTGTCCTGCCACGGGGATGTTATTACTTTTCGGGTGGTGGGAAATGGGAGGGTTTTGATGCCATCCTGTCAGCAACCCAAGCCCGACAGAAGCCCTGTTTTTAACGGCAAAATCAAACCCCAGCAGACAGTGGCTTTGCCCACCTTTACAACCTGAAAGTTCACCCACAGCTTGTCGTAAGAGGCATGTTCCCAGCTGAAAACTATAAGGAAATAAATACTCTGTATGCAATTTACTTCAGCGGTGTCAGGGGCAAAATCAGTTTTGCCCTCAAATCCCTGGCTGCCCAGGGGAGCACAGTGTTACCTCACAGTTTCAAATGCAAGTCCGTGTTTACCCTTAGCCTGTTCCAGTGTTTCAATGCAGCCTGCTACAGGTGCGGAAACATTTTGTCTTAGGGGGTGACAGATAAACCGCTGTTACACGCTAGGTTCACTGAAGGGGGACAGTACAAGGGTGGCATTGCTTAAATAAGCGTTTTATTTCATAACCCGGCTCGCACAGGGCAGCAGCCCGCTTTGGGAGCTGTCAAGGGCTCCTCACACCCAGGGCTGTGGGGCTGCAGGGAACCACCTCAGGCTCACCCCCGCCAGGTGCTGCCTGATTCCTAGCTCTGCCCAAGGGCGGATTTTAGTCGTTATGCACAGAGGGGAGTGTTTTCTGCAGCGCTCACTTCGTCAGGGCGCAACGGAGCGTGACTGTAAGGATAAAAACGTGGATGTTTCGCCACTGATAATCCCGGGTCACCCCTGACAGGCCCCGCTGCCAGAACGCAAAATGGCGGCTGCCAGGCCCCAAGATGGCCGCCTCGCAGCCCGCCCCTCGTGACCGGGACGATACGGGCACCCCGCGCTCACGCAGCGTCGCCGCCGGTCACGGGTCCCGTCTTCTCATTGGTCGGCCTGCTCACGTGACGTGGACCCGGGGCCAATCACCGCCCACCGTGGCTGTTCTGTAGCACGCCGGTCCCGCCTCTCCTCAGTGCGGGGGAAAGCGCCATTGAGGGAAGCGGGAGCGAGTGCTGTCGGCGTCGTCTTTAGCCGTCTGGGAGAGCCAGGCCCGCCGCCGCCGCCGCCGCCATGGACTACGGGGAAGGTGAGGGCGCACTCGTTAGAGCAAGGGTACTGCCCGGCCGCTGCCATTACTGCCGCCGGGGGGCTCAGCCGTGTCTCAAAATGGCAGCGGCCGCTTTGTTCCGCGCAGGACCCCCCCGCTTTCATCCACCCTCCTCCCCGCCGCCCCTCCCGGGTCGGGAGAGCGGCGGCCGGCGGCAGGAGGGCTGCGCGGGACGAGGGTCCTCCCGGGGGGGGCGGCGCGGGCGGGATGGGCTGCGCGGGAGGGGGTGGCCCTCGGCGGGGCGAGCGGAGGGGGAGGGCGGGAGGCGGGCGGGGGGAGGAAGGGGCGAGCTCCGTGAGGGGGTCGTGTCAGGAGACTGGAGATCCGACAGGAGAGAGGGCCGCCTCTTGGTGCGGCTCCCTGTCTCTCCCCTCCGGCTCTTGCTAAGAACTAAGTCATTCTCACTGACCCATCCTCTCCATCTGAAGACAGAGATTGGAGATTCCCAGATACCCCCATGCATTGTGGTGTGAACATGCCCAGTGGGTCAGTCTCAGGTATGAGCTATAAATACGTCTAACCTGTAAAAAGAGTTGGGGCTGAACAGTCAGTGTTGACAAAAGCAGAACTAAAAAAAACCAAACTTAATTAAAAATTAAATATAATCAAACGGGTTATTAAAAGTACGTAATGTGGTTTGATTGAACGTGTTGTTTTCTGGAGGAGTTATGACTGGCTGGGAGCGAGACTTGATTTTCATCTTGGGCATGTCAACATGAACTCCTGCGCATTCCAAATCAAAATAGTGAGATCAAGGAGTGGGGATGGGGAGGGGGAATGCAGACTTTTCTCATGATTATGATTTTTTGCATAAATCAGTGTTTTATTTTTTTTGTGGAAAAAGAAAAGCAAGTCTTACAGACTACTGTATTTGATTTTTACTGCTTCTGTTGTTCGTACAGATGTGGAAAAGCAGAACTTGAAGCTGCTTGATACGTGGTTTGGGTTTTTTTTTTGCCATTTTTGTTAAGTTTAACATGGCATATGAACATGAAATGTTCATATTTCATATATGAAACATTTTCACATGAATATGAAATATATGGCTATGAACTATTTTAGTATTTCATATGAAATGTGATACAGCAGATGCTAGCTCTTATTTTCATACTAACAAAAATACCACATAGATGCAACAAAGCCAAATGCATATATATTTGTAAGACTTACTAAGGTTATGAGTTAGTAAGATTCAAGAAATGTTTTGACATCTCTTGCTAGGATGCAAGCAGGTACTGAAAGGATGTTAATATAAAAACTTGACCATAAGTTTCATTTACACATGTCATCAAATAAGTGTTTGCTGTTGTATCTCTTTGATACTCTAGCTGACTGTCACACAGAAATAACAAATTGGATTGCAGATGCACCTTTGATTGCAGTATGATCATTTTGATGATGCATTTCTTGAGTCTTAGCTTGCTGCTTTTTTTTTGCCAATCATGTTATTTTGCATTTACTTTTCTTCATAGTAATATAAATGAATGCTGTGGCCCTGCTTTTTTAATCTTCTGTATTGATTCCTAATTAAATATCCTCTAGTTTTTTTAGCAGAAAAGGTTTTCCTTAAGTTGCAGTTTAAGTGTCTTATTGGAATATTCACTGTAGCCATTAAACAGAACCTGCTTTTCTGAGATCTGATGACAGTAATATTAAACTGAATCCAGGCTCATCCTATGGGAAGTAACCAATCAAATGCATGTTGTACAGTTGTTCTTTTTGCATACCTCCGTAATAATAGTTTTCATCGCGATAATTAAGCTTTCTATTATTCATAATTATTAAATCAGTTCAATTATGATGTATACCGGTTAATGTCTCACGTTAATGTTTATGCATTGTATGTACGTACGTCAGTAAGGCATGCTTTGTCTTACTTCCATTCTGTACAGTGGGCTAAAGGCTGTTTTGCAGGGATCCAGTAGATGGCAATAGAGGATGGATGTTGAGAGTTTTCATCTTTGCCCTTTTTTGAGTTGTTGGCGGGGTTCTTCCTGTTGGAAACTTTTAGCCAGTGTGAAGCACTTTTTATTGGACGGCTGATGACTGCTCTAGTTCCACTGTTCCTTGCTGGTGGATGACTTGGCTTGAGACAGAGATGACATGGCCTGTAGAATAAATTATGTTAATATTAATAGCATGTTAATATTTAGATTACTGTAATTATTATCCTTTTAATCTGGAAAGGGAAAGGGCTTTTGCTGCTGTGCCTAAAATTCATCTGCTTATTTGGTTTGCTTCCTTTTTTTGCATAGGATTCAATGATGTGTTAAAACTTTTCTAACTGTTGATGAGGTTGTGATCTTAAAGCAGGCATGGTGTTCTGAAAAATGCAATATGCCTGGAAAAAATTTTGCTTACTATTGCACAGTGGATCCTTAAGCTTGTTGTGGTCATTGTGGATTCTGGTTACAAAACATAGGAAATACAGCTTGTTTCAAGCTGGTAGTTTTGGGGGTTTTTTATTGTTTAAATATTATTTTATTGAAGTTTCTTTTTTAATTTAATATTTATTAAATTAAAGATGCAAGTTGTTCTTAATTTCTTCTTAGCCTTTTCGTATGCTCCACACAAAGAACACTGTTAAAAATTATTTTGTTGCTTTGTGCTATAAATATCATTTCAACATTTTCTGATCTGAATCTTCCAAATGGAATTCTTTGTACCAAAGGATTCTGAGTCTTACCTACTACATGTTTAACTTCCTAGTAGTCTTCCTAAGGAAAAATTTAAAGGCTCTTGTTAGCAGATATGTGGGTTTTGTTTTTTTTTTCCCCTGGAGGAATATGTTCATACTAATGGTTTAATATGCAAATTGAACTTGTGTTTTAGTGTCCTGCTCTTTTTTATTTTAGAAGTAATACTTTTTTTTTCACCTTTTGACACAACTCTTATCCCTCTCCCTTACCCCCCAGTACTTTCTTGAAATGAAAAATGAAATCATTCTTTGCAGTTCTGTTACTGTACTTTAACAGCTTGTTCATCCATGCTCTTTATGCAAGAGCTACAGATACCAAAGCCTGGTCTATTCGTTCAGCAAACTAATTTTTCAGAACTTTGTCAGTGCCTTCATCAGTTCAGAAATAAATATCAGCTCAGGGGTAAATATGAACCACTTCTTTATATTCTTCTTTTTCCCTCTGTTGTATTTATAGATATGCAGGTGTAATATTTCATCAGTTTTCTTTTATACAGAGTTGCTATTTAAACTTAAGTTTTAAGAATTTTCGGTTTAAGGCATTGTAGTACAATTCCTGGTGCTTTTTCTCTAGTGCTTAAACACATGTGCTCTTAGCATGTGAAGCAATTTCACATTTACTCTGAGTAGTTTGCACAGACAGGCAGCTTCTCTGTATCTCCACTGGTGGTGACTGACAGATCTAACCTAAGAGTGTGCAGGGAGCAGGTTACACACAGAGGAAATTGTGTAGTGCAGATAAAGCTTTTTTAATATCTATCTGTATTCCTTTAGTAGAATAAAAATCCAAAGTGTGAAAGAGGCCAGTATGGGTGGATTTTGAGGTCTGTGGTTGGGAGGTTTGTCAACTAATAAGTTGTTTACCTTGAGATGGTAATAATTAAAGCTCTGTGAGTGATTATTATTCAGCTACCACATTCAAAAATTGAAATACTTTTATTTTGGTTCACCTAGATGAATATTTACTGTCTGCTTGTACGTTTCCCCCTTTTTAGGATAAAGCCTGTCTGGAGAACAGACCGTAGAGCAAAGAAAAGCTTAATTCCCAAAGAAATGCTGTACTTCTTTATTTTAATGTAGTATCTTTGTCAAGCTCTGGGCATGAAGTATAAGATTTATAAATCTTCAGCAAAGTTTACAGCTGACAGAATGACTGAATCAGGAGGCCAGTGGTTGGGACAGTTAGCAGCAGTCTGGAACAGTTAAACTCCTTCTGACTATTGCATTATAACATCACCTTTGTTAGGTCAGGTCAAAGATGTTTGTGTCCCACTTCACCAGTATTCTGTATGTTGCTGTCTGTCTGTAGATGTGGAAGTACCCCTTTGGTATATTTATGCGCCTTCACTGGTTTGCAGCTTGGAGACTTTCTGAACCAGTAATCTTGTGTTCAACATCCTCTGAATTTGTTGTCAGTGGATTTATCCAATTTCTCTTGAATACATGTATATTTTTAGTAACTTCTTGTCACAGAGCAGTTTCAGGGCTTAGTGTCTGTTCTGTGAAGAAGGAGCCAATTAAATTTGTAGCTTATTTTTAAGTTTCATTTGTTCCAGTTTCTTGTAATAGAAAATTATGCGAGTGATCAACCCTCTTCATTTCTCAGTATCTTTTGTGTCCCTGTTAAACCTTTTTAAATGTGAATGTATTATAATTTGGTTAAATGCAGCGCAGTGGGTCTGGAAAGGATGAGTAAGTTGTTCACTGTTAGGGAGGAAGTGGTGGTGTTCTTAAGGCAGTGGTTTAAGGATTTGGGGACTGGCATAGCTTTACAGCAAGATGCTGGTGTTAAATAACATGAACATGGATGAGTAAGGAGAATGTTGAGCAAAAGTGGATGTCAGAAGTTAGCCTGTGATTGTAAAACATATATTAGTATTTGCTGTCATGCTAAAACTTTTAGACTAACAATTAATTTCAAAGCTGTGCTTCAAACCTGTCTTTGGGAGAGTGCTTTTGTGTGTGAATGTTTGTTTGGTTTTTTTTTCCCCACTGGATGAACTTCTGGCATATGAAGAGTACTGGTTGCTGTTCTATTACAGTGTAGTTTACTGTAATAGAATTGGGTTGCAGTGGCAGGGATCTTGACAATATGTTATGTTCTTCCTTGTTGAATGGTTTCACCTCTTCAGCACTTAACCTAGTTACTTTTGTTCCATCTCGGGGTCTGTAGATAAGAAGAAAGGGTAAACTACTGGGTGCTTGCAGGTCAGATGTTTCAGTTTTCAGAATGTCAGTGTCTTGATTATATGTACTGTGTCAGTGTCTTTTGATTATATGTACTGTATCATTAAAATACAACAAAAAACAACCAACAAAGCAAACCCGAACAATCAAACAAAACCCTCTTGGGATCAGAGATTGATCATGGGATCATCCAACCTTAGTTTCTGTGAAACCGAATTTTATAGATTACCTTACTTTGCTGCAGAGTCTTTATTGTATGTTCAGAATATGCAAAGTTGTGATGTGACTTCATATTCAAAGGTTTTTAGAAATATTTTAGATGATTTTAGAAAGTATCTATAATCATTAGAAGGAAAAAAACCAGATCTTACTTTGCTAGAGTTTCATAGCATTTGAGCATGCTAAGGACATCTGTGTAAAAGTGATACAGTCAGCTCCAATACAGAATGTGCAGAATTCTTGTTGACAGATGTAAGAAAGTAAATTACAGTGCCTGCTTGGTGCTAACAAGAAACTGGTACAAACAGGAAACTAGAATATATACTCACTTTCATCAGTACAGTGATTTTCATGGAACGATATGCAGGGAATGACTGTGTTTCTTTAAACAGGAACATTTTCTTTTGACTTCAAGTGAGCTTATTGGCCCGTTATCTTCTGGAAAAGTCAGTGGTTTACAGTTGGAGATTTTGAAACATATAAATACTCTCTGGTTAGAGTGGACAAGTCTGTGTGCTTCTGTTTTCATTCAGTGAACCTGTGTTCACTGTGTTTTCCTTCTCTGTGTTACCTCTTCTATGAGGCTTGACTAGCCAGGCTTTCTTTGTGTTATCCAAAAGTTATTGTTGGTTGGTACTGGAAGGCAGTTTCGATCACTTGAATGCCAGTGAAGTGCAAATTGTGTTTGTTACGGAAGACAGTGGATAATAATCATTAGGCATATCTGTGGCACCGTTTCAGTGTTTTGAGTTGTGGTTAGTTAACCAGAATTTCTGCGTAGGACTTCCCGTGTTGAGAAAGAAGTTGGTTCTTTTACTAAGCTTCATTACCAGGTACAAAGATGTCATGCAGTGACATCGGTTCAGCTATGAAATACCAATATCTTAGTGCAGTTAGTGAGCTGTGACTCAGTGCTGATTTGGGTGGATTTTTGTTTGTGCTAGGTGGAGAAAAGTCTTTTGTTTGACCGGAGCCTATATACAGTCTGCACTGCAGCATGACAGCTTGTAACCTTGACCCAGAGTCTCTGTCAGTGTGGGTGAAGGTTTCTTGTGATGTTGGATAGTGAAAACAGATGCCTGTGAGCTGTGTATTGTTAAAGGGTGGGAATGGTGTTAATTCTCCACTAACTTCTGACATAATCTATGTTGTGCTGCTTCATTTAATTCTCTTAAATTAACTTGTGTCCAAATTCCAGTTGATAGAACAATAATCTTGAGTTACCCACTACTAGGGAAAAAAAATACAAACTTGACCTCAGTTAAGAGGTGCTCAGATTATGACAGACACACAGCTTCCCTAAGCACAGTGTCAAAATTGGTTTGCAACTGGCAGTTTTGTGTTTTGTTTGTAGACATTGTGAAGAATTTAAACTAGTTTACTTAATAAGACTTCTTGCTTGCTTTCTTTATAAACATTTTTCTGCTCTTTTTTTAGACATGGACCGTGATTATGGGCATGGAGGCTATGGTGGCCCACGATCCATGGACTCTTACCTTAACCAATCCTATGGGATGGAGAGTCATGGAGGTGGAGGCGGAGGAGGTGGTGGTGGTGGTAACAGGTAAAATAATCCCTCGATTGTCCCAAGAATTGATCAAATCCAATTTAAGTTGAAACCATTGTCTTCTAACTTAAGTGTTCCTGAGGCATGTTGTTACGATTTTGTATAAACACTTTCGTTCTGAGTCTTCATCTTCAGTAAATACTGGCAAACACTAAAGTATAAGAGCTAGATTCTTGTCATAATCAGCATTTTGTGGAAAAGTTTGACAGTGAAACAATGCGTCTTTCAATGAAAATGGAAAAAGTGTTCTTTTTCAGTAATGGCTAGCAATTTGTAACTGATTGGCCTGACGTACCATTTCTGACATAGCCAACTAGACCTGTCTGGTTTAGTGCCTTAGACTGAATCTATCAACATTCCGTTTTCAAGGAACATTTAGGGTATATGTTCTTTGGTTTGAATGTGCAGTGCTCAAATGATCTTAGTATTGAATCTGAAAGTCATGTCCAGATTATTTCATTGGAAGGTACTGATTATACTTAAAACAGTGTGCATGTTCTAGGCTGCTTTGTAAGATGGATTGGTCTCATAAATTCTGATGCAGTGGTTTTAAAGTTGCGTATTTAATTCTAGGATGCTACTACTGTTGCTTTTTCAGATAAAAATAGTAGGGAGCAGCTGATTTGATTTAGGTCTTAATATTGTATTTCAAGAAGCATGTTTTTCAGAGCAGTGATTCTATCTTGGAGGAAATAAAATGTGAAGAGAACTTAGACAGTCTGATGGTTTACTTGTGTGCGCCCTTGAATTCTTGTTTGGCTGTAGCCAGACTACTGTATGATTCTTGTCTGTAGTCTCTGTGGTGCCACTGGGCAAGGACAGTACTAAGCAAGGAGGCTGGGAAGTGTTGTGTTTTGCTGCACGGTTCTGTTAAACTTCTAGTTAAGTATAATCTGTTCAATGATGAACAAGATCAACTTAAAAGTCTGAGCAGAGATTCAGGAGCGAGCTGTACCTACCATATAGTAATCTGCATATGGTTGAGGCTGAATGACGAACACCAAAATGTTTCTTGCCATGTAACTTTAATATTGTGCATGGGCCGTATTTGTAGGTAGTGTAATTTTCTGTGTAGCTTTGGGTCTTCTGAGACTAACATGTTCTAAAGTGAAGACATTCAGTTTACTGTAGATACCGTTATTAATTTGAGTCTCTTCTAGTTCATATTTTATCAGTCAAGGGGTTGTCTTTCCCAGCTCCTACTGAATTGCCCTGTTTTGACTCTGCAGGGACACTAATGTGTTTCCCTTCCGAGTGGTTACAAATACTGATGACTTTTAGCCTGACAATCCTCCCCTTCTTCACCAGGCAAAGCAAACTCTGCGTCAGTAGCTAAAGATTTCAGCTCCTTGTTACTCTATTCTGAAATTCCAAGGACTGTTTTCACATCCACTGTGCATGCATTGGGTAGACTTTCAAAATCCTGAGTTGCTAATGGACTGTAAGTGAAAGAAGGATACGCTGACGGTCATGAACTCTTTTGATTGGGAGACTGAATTTTATAGGGAAGATTTCCAAAAAGTACAGATATGAATGGGAGAGCATGTGTCTTTTTCCTTTAAAAGTAGAACTGTGGGGTGTTTAAGACTCACATCTGTACCACTAAAAAAATGTTCTTTTCTTCCTCAGTTCAGAGCTAAGCCGCCTTATAACTGCTGTTTAACTGTTAGAATACAAGGGCATGATTTTGAAGAAGGGAGAGTTTGACTAGCCTATGAATGTCTGCAGGTGATTATTTTTGTGAGACTAGGGCTGGGCTCTAATGTTTTAGTATATGAATGTTGCTGAAAATTTTAAGTCAACAAAGTTCAGACGTACTGAACTTTAGAATTGTTCCTAGCAAAAATGGCTCAGATAGCTTTCTATCTGGTCATAGTGTGATTTGCCCAGCCCTAATCAAGATTTAAACAATAGCACAATTGTACGGACCAGTATAGTAATGAATTGATTTTAGTTGATAAATGTCAACTGATAACTTGTCTTTTGAAATGTATAACATTAGTAAGCTTACTTTTTTTTCTCCTCACTGTGCAACTTTTCCAGGTTTGGACCTTATGAGTCTTACGACTCCGGGTCTTCTCTGGGTGGGCGAGATCTGTACAGATCTGGCTATGGTTATAATGAACCCGAACAAAGCCGCTTCGGAGGTAGTTATGGTGGTCGATTTGACAACTCCTACCGGAATAGCCTTGACTCTTTCGGAGGTAGAAACCAGGGCGGGTCTAGCTGGGAAGCACCTTACTCCCGTTCAAAATTGAGGCCTGGGTTTATGGAGGACAGAGGAAGAGAGAGTTACTCTTCCTACAGCAGTTTTTCTTCACCCCATATGAAGCCTGCACCTGTAGGCTCTCGGGGGAGAGGAACGCCTGCTTATCCTGAAAGTGGATTTGGAAGCAGAAACTATGATGCTTTTGGAGGACCATCAACAGGCAGAGGCCGAGGCCGAGGAGTAAGTACAGAATCTTTTCAGATTCTTTTCACTAGACACTCTTTTAAACCCTTTCAAGACCACTGATTTAAAATGAATGCACTGTTCGGTACAGTGTGGGGTTTTTTTTGTTTAAGCAAACTGTCATGGTTGGCAATGTTTACCCCCTTGAAGCTGTCTTCAAGTAGAACCCAGTCCCTCTTTCTGTCGAAAGTAATGAGTAATAGAAGACTAGTTGATAAGGTTTGTTAAATCTCTCCTTTTGTTTGAAAGGTGAAGATAATAGGTTTGGTCTAAAAGGGATTAAAAGGACTTGCATTTTTCCTTGTAAACACTAGCATCTTTGCTGCTGGTGGGGAAATTCTTGGATATTGTAAAAGTTTAATTCAAAGTCTGTTGAAGTTTTGAGTAGGTTAAAGGTGCAATGTATAAGCAAAAAATAAAACCGAAGTTGTGAATGCTAGAGTAGTTTTTGTTTCCTGTAAAGGAAAATCTTAGTTAATTCCGTAGTATGTTGAACATGTGCTTTATCAAACATCAAGTCTTCTTTTTAACTTAATTCTTACACGGACTTGTGTGTTGGAAGGGTGATGGGGAGGAAATGGCAAAGGTGGGTGGTTGCAGTTACAGTGGTTCTTTCTCAAAATTAAAGCAAGGTTAAAGGAACACCATCAACTTGAAATCAGGTCCTTTCACAGAGTTAAGACTAATTTCCAAATAACGTGCTTAGTCTTGTTAATTGTATTCATTTTGTTTTGAAGACTTACGTTCTAACTCCTTTTCAGTGGATTCCTTTCCAGTGTAGGGTGTAAAAACTGTATGACCAAGAAACAGGAAGATTAACTGTACACAAAATAGTGGGTCACAGTTTGGAGGAGTAATGTTTAGTGTTAAATGGGGTGGGGAGGGGGAAGAATACAACAGAAGGAAATAAATCTGGACAGAAGAATAAACTTTAAGTTGATGGTGTCCCATTATCTTGGTTTTATAATCCCAATTATGATTGTTTCAAGCACAAAATATTCAGTGAACACTTTTCTGCCTGTGCCTTTGGGTGTAACTTATCTTTTAAATTCTTAAGGGTGCCATATTTCTTTGGAAAGCAATTCTTTAATGTTCAGCCATGCAACTTGTTTGTAGCTTGAAGTATAGAGGAAGGTTATTTTCACTGGGTCCTTTAAGTGCCTAATTGTGTGGTGGTTTTGTTCCAGAAAGTCTCCTTCACAGCTTTCTTGAATACTCTAGTTGCCATATGAAAGTTTTAGCTCTGATTTGCACATGGCTGCTAGCTAGCATGTAGCATGGTATGAGAAATGGATTCTAACCTTTATGTTTCTCTGCTGGTAAAGCTGAAAGCATTAGGTTCTTAAGCTTGGATATCATCCTTTCAGAACTCATTTAGATCTGAAAGTTTTGTGCAGTTACAACCAAGTAGCTTTATTTCTTTTTCGTTCTGCTTTTGAAATGTATCTCTTTAGCCTTTTGTGTAGTAGAATGTAAAGGCTACTCTACTTGCCAGATGTAAAATGCATTGCACCTTTAATAGATAGACTGTTAAAAAACAGGAATCAAAATTATCCAAGTGCATACTTCCTGTCAAATTTATGCATACAGTGTAAATGTACATGTTAGGTAGTTCTGTAACTATCTCAGCTAAATAAATTAACATGGCGATCTTGTGCATGGACTCATTAAGGAAAGTTTCTGGTTTGGTACATTCTGTCATTTAAAATTTGCTTAAAAAAGCAAGTCATGCTTTTCACAAAGTATGGTGAAGTTATTTTTTATGTTCTTTTAACTTTGATAGCGTAATAGTAATTTTCTTTTCATGTCAGTAGAAATATTTCTGCTTATCCAAGTCATCCAGTCAGCGGGCGCTCTTCTGCCTTTTATTAATGCAATAATTGTGTTAAAATTAAGTAGTACATTAGAGCTTGTGTAAACACTGCAGCCAGCTATATTCTCCCTCTTCATATTACGCAGTTACTCCATGCTTTCGGAGAGGTAACTTTCATAAACAAGCATCCACAGCACTTTTAGAAATATCCACAGGAATTCTACTAGGAATAGTAGACAGGTTTTGTCTTTCAACCGAATTTTCATTTCTACATCTTTCAACTGAGTTTTCATTTCTACTGCTGCCATGTTTTTGTATCTCTCCCTCCAGGCCAAGCTTTTACATTATGAATTTACTGAATTCAGTGGAAAGATAAGTAAAAGAAAGAATGAGCTTCTGTCGATTAATCACTGTTCCACACTGGCCGATCTTCTTTACTTCATTTTTAAATCACTGCCAATCATTTGGCATAAAGAAGCTTTTTCTTTCTTTTTTGTTTTTTTTAGAACTTTTATTTTTAATGGCTGCTCTTTGAAGTAGGTTGGCTAGCTCTGCTTTTTTCCCAAAGGGAGAAGTTGTTTATCATCTAGGGAATCTGAAGAGAGGAGCCAAGGTATTAGGCTGAGATACGAACCCCGTTAGACATGTTCATTATCTGGACAATGGTTCTGAATAAGCAGAAACGCAGTTTATACATCTGTGTTCATTCTACTGGACAAATATCCACGAAGCCATTGCAGAGCACAACTTTGAGCTGGGAGCTTATATTTCCCCTGCATTTTGCTCTAGAATACAGATTTTACTTAGCTCATGGTTTTATTGTACCGAGTAAATGTTATATTTCTATTGGTTTAATGTGCTAATACCTTTCTCTTGATTTAACAAATTTTCAGCATATGGGAGACTTTGGAGGAATGCACAGACCTGGAATTGTTGTTGACTATCACAATAAACCCAGTCCTGCAGCAGTTGCTGCAAGAGGAGTAAAAAGAAAAATGGTACCACAGTCATATAACAAACCTGCTGGGGCATTTGTCAAGAAGCCCAAAATGACAAAACCTATTTTGAAGCTGAGCCAGAAAAAATCACCAAGTAAGTAACAAATGCCAAAGTTCTTATATGTGCTGGTTGGTAATTCTGTGAGTTTACTCTTCTACTGCAAAGATAATTTGCTGAATAAAATATAATATTTTGATGTGTTTATATACGTACTGCAGAAGACTGTTTAATTCAGATTTAATAGTGCTTCCTGGAGACATATATTCACTACAGAAAATCATTTTGGATCTCAGGTTGCCTTAAGTGATGATGCCTGGCAAATATTGTTAACATGTGCCTTTGCATGAGACTGGGCCCTGCTGCCCAAATACTTTGATGTAAAATGTAGTGTATCAACTGCAGTGCAGCTGAAAGTATAATCTGTGGATGTAGAGGAGAGGGGAAGGGAGACAAACTGAGAACACAGTGAAAACTGCTACAGAATGATTTCTGAATGGTAAAGGGAGATTGTCCCTTCTTGTAAATTAAGTGCCATAATGATGAGAAGAACTGGAAATATGATGGATACACTGGAAATACAAATTGCAAAGCATTAGTAGTGCTTGGTTTGTTTAGCTTCCCTAAAGATGTTCTACAGATCTAAAAATTTTTATGCAGCAGGCAAAGAGGGAGAAAAGTATCACTGAGATTGCAATAAATTACTTGATTTGAGGGAGTTTCAACTTGAGTCTTAAATATTATGAATGGCATGTACAGCAGTCAGATTTTATTTTGGGGAGGGGCTTCTAATACCCTCAGTAATTTGGATCTGAAGTATTTTATGTAATTTGGTTTCAAATCGCACATGAAACTTGTTCAAAAATACTTTAGCTTGGAGCTTGCAAGGTAAAGGTAGAAACTTCCATGTGAAAGTTGTAGTTACACACTGTGTATTACAAAACTGTTCTCTTTAATTTCAAGACTACTGTAAAAGTATCAGGCACTGGATATGTAGAACATGTTCCTCTGTTTTTTTATGTAGGGAATAATATTGCTGGACTTGCCAGCTTTGTTGTGACGAAATGGGTCTGTAAAATACACATCCAAGTATATCAAAGATGGGCATCTCAGAAGTCTCCCTTGTAGCTCTTGTCCTTTTCTGAGCTACCTTCGGACAGAGCAGTTCTAGTTTATTAGGCTTTCCCTCACTGATTTCCACAATTCAGGGACCAATGTGCTATTTAATATTGAAGTTACCTTAAGAAGTGAAGTAGATGATGCCTGCTAGAGTGCACTTTTAATTAACCTGTCCTGTGGAGACTGGGAGCAAGAAACTGTTGGGTGGCTTTACACAATTTTCTGAAACTTGAATTGAAAGACGCTCTAAGCAATGTTGTGTACGTGAAAACTAAGTGGGTGACAACTACCAGAAAATTGGATACAATTTCTAGACAATGTATGTGTGGAAATATCTCAAAGTTATATTGTCCTCTCTGTCATGGCTTTCCTGTTTTGTGATGTTAGATATAGGTAGTTGCTTCTGGAAGACTGATTAGTTTATATGCCTAAGGATAAGTGAGTATATGTTTAGTGTTATTACTAAAATATGATAAATTGTAGATGTAGACCTATTCTTTTTCCTAAGTATCTTATAGCCTTAAAATGAACTGACAGCGACAGCACTATCACATTATTTCTTCCTTGCTTTGCTTATAGGCAGGAAGTCGTCTTTCCCGGATTCTACGATAGAGGTAAAGGTTCACAGAGTTGGAAAATGTTTGTGATTATTTCAGCAGTTTGCACAATATACCTAAAGATGAATAATCATTAAACTACGGTTATAAAGATTGAGCACTTAACTATACAAGCGTGTTCTAAATCTTTCCTTCACTATTTTTAAACGTGTCTTATTTTGGTGGTAGTCTGAAATCCTTACTGATTTCTAGTGAAAGATACAGCTTGTGCACATAGCCTGGAAAAGGAATTTTAATGTCTATTTGTAGACCCTACCTGTTCTTGTAATGCACAAAGAGCTGTCACATGAGTACTTACAGTAAGACGTAAGACACATCAAGGAGAGGGGGTGAATGAAAAAGGAACCAGTGTTAACAGATGTTCTTTGATAAGGTACAAAGATTAGTTCCCGCATACAGAAAGATCAGTTGCAGTGATATGTAGGAATGCGATCAGTAAGCTAAGTGTGTGTATATATATCCTAGTTCCATGCTGAAAGACTGGGATGATATTTTCCTTTTTGAGTGGAGGTATTAATGTATTCTCAGCCAAGTATGTGAATGTCTGAATTGGAAGTCAGAGTATTCATGTTGAAGACAGAATTTTGATTGTGAAACTAGCCCTCAAAGACTTCAAGGTGTTAAGGAGAGATGCATAGCCTGAAGTGTTTATACATGGAGTAACTAGATAATCAGTTCTATTTCTTCTGTTGTTTTATTTGATAATACAAGTCAAGTAGGAGATTACTGGAAACAATTAGCACTGTCTTTCTGGCTTTAGAGTGGCGTTGTTTTGTTGGTTTTTTTTTTCTTAACAAGTCTGTGGATTTGACTTTATTAGGAAATTGAAGTGGACACAAGTGGTGCAGTTGTTATATATGAAGACTTTACAAGAGATGCTTATGATCTTGGATATCAGACTTTTGGGGGTAAGTCAGTTTGCTTTATGTCCAGTAAGGTATGATGGGCATTGTATTTGTGTGATTAGGTTTGGTAAGCCTGTATGTATGACCTCTAGTTGTTGCTAAATAGCACTGCTTTCTTTCTTTTAAGAGTTTATACATGTAGGCCATGGAGAAGATGGCTGTTTGTACCATCCATCCCTCCATCAATCACTTTTTTTTTCCTTTACATTCTTATTTTCTGTATTTTATGATCATCTCTGTATATTATTGTTTGATTTTTTTTTTCTTAAATTAATGCAATGGTCTTCCATACTTACTGCCATTCCATTGCTTAAATGTTGTTAAGCCCACCAGTTCTTCACCTGTATCCTATTATTTATCCCACTAGCTGATCAACCTCACCCTTAAATTGTAGGTGAGTCATTTTTATAAGTGGATTTAGTTAACTCTTTTCTTGTCACTTCCTTGAAGAGGCCTCTAATAACTAGGCACAAGAGGGTAGGGTTTGCTTTAACTCTGAATTCCTTTCATGAGTGCAATCTATAGTGTAACCCTCTAACTACTAAGTTAAGTGTAAATTGGTTATCTTTAGAGGAGGAGACCAATCTGAAACTTCTATGGCATTTAAATATGCCATTGAACCAATTCAGTATAGGGTCTTTCTCTGCATTCTAATGTGTTTCTGGAGGAGACAGGGAAGATGGACTTCTACTTGTTGGGTTTCTTTTGGTGTGTGGTTATTTTTTGTGGTGTTGTGGTTTTTATTTTTTCTTTTTTTTAACATAAAACTTTTAAATCCTCTGTATGTTAAGATGGCAAGGGAGAAGCTAAAAGTGAGGAAGAAGAAAAGCGCCGAATTGAGGCCCGAAGAGAGAAACAAAGGCGGAGAAGGGAAAAGAACAGTGAAAAGTATGGTGATGGATACAGGTTGGTGTTACCTTCTGTCTTGTGGGCAGTGTTTCTCTTCCCCTTTATCCTGCTGTTAGAATATGTCTTATTTCCTCAAATCCACTTTGGACTGATTTTATCAAAATAAAACATAATGAAGAAATGAGCAAAAAACCAACCCCCCAAAGTCCCCACCCCAAAACAAAATCCAGAAACTAACCTAAACAAAGAAAAATATCTTGAACCAAAACCCAGCGCCCAAAGCCTGCGACTTAGAAGACTGGATGTTTCACTGGACCTCTGCTGTATCAGAAAATACAAAATATGCATCAGTGCACATTTGAGAAGGAGATTAGAATCGTACTGCTTATGAAGTATGTATTTCAGTTAAATATAAATTCATGCTGATTTAATAAGCTGTTACATAGAAAATAAAGACAATTTTTAAGGTGAGCTATTGTGTAGCAAAAATAAGTAGATTGTTCTGTACCTTATCTTGGTCTTTCTGCAGCCAAGCAGGCTAATGGCCAGCACTGAACAAAAGTCTTCTGTGTCAGTGCAGTATATGATTATAGTGTTAGTGCCATTGTACTAAGGTGACCATATTTCCTTAAAAAAGATTATATAGTTTTTAATTTTAAATGAGCTTTAAGTGAATTATTTTGATTATTTGTAGTTAGGAAATCATGAACAGGGCTTGACTCTGAGAAGTCCTACAAAAGGTGACACAAACTAGAGAGCTGTGATAGATAAACTCACAGAATAATGTGGCTTTTAAATGGTTAGCTTCTAATTTCAGCAGTTTTCATCTTCTGCATGGTTAATTCATCTGAGACTAGTCTCATTTATGTTTGGTTCTTGTAGCAATTACCCTTCATGTGGAATACTGCAGTTTTGGTTTTTCACTTTGGCTTCTTTAATGAACATTTTCCATTTCCTGATTGTCAAGTCTTCGTAGTTTTGCTGAAAGAGGGAGGAATGTTTCTATAATAATACTATTTGCTGTTTTTCTCTTGCTAGAATGGCATTTACTTGCTCATTTTGCAAGTTTCGAACATTTGAAGAGAAAGAAATTGAGGCGCATCTGGAGAGTGCAGCCCACCAGGAAACATTGGATCATATCCAGAAGCAAACCAAATTTGACAAAGTAGTGATGGAATTTCTTCATGTAAGACAACTGCTTTTCGATCAATATAATACTTTTACATTAGAATGTCCTTAAAATTTACCGGTGCTTAATTTATCATTGCAGATGACTTTTGGCACAATACATGTATTAGAAGGTGAAGCAAATTCAGAGTCTGTAAAATAGTTTTACTTTGACAAAGTACTTCCTTAAGAAGTTGAAGCAATTAATTGCTGTTTATTACAGAGCTGTTTTAAGTATAGATTCTTATTGGAATATAAACCATCATACATCAAAAGTGCTAGAGTTTTTTTTTTATCCAACTCTCTGTAGGAGTGTATGGTGAATAAATTCAAGAAGACAGCTCTGCGCAAGCAGCAGACAAGTAACCAAACAGAAAATGCTCAAGCTGCTGAAAAAGATATAATGGAAGGTGAGTAACGGTTTTTATGTAAAAATGCTTACTGTGGAGCTCTGCCTGTCCTTTTCTCCTTTCGTTCTTCTTTGATAAAATCAAAATGAGTTTCCACACCTTTTCTGTTACCTGGTGGGGGATTCCTTGCTTTGCTTCTGATATTACGTCAGCGCAATGGGAGATGGCAAACACTGTTTTTGTTTGCTGTCCAGGTAGTGATGTCAGAAAGTAAGATAATGTTGTTCTGACTACTTGGCAAACAGGGTTATGTGGACTTTGCCATCATCTTACTCAGTATAATGTGTGAGGAATGGCAACAGGTGAATGAAGATAGATTGTGAAAGAGTGTGTAACAAAGCAGTGAGGTGATAATAGTCAAGTATGATGGCAGGGATCTGGATAGTGTAAGTACAATAGTGGTTTTGAGGGACACTGGCAAAAAAGGAGCCTGATTAATTTCTTGGCTACCTGAGGTACATCTTGGCCTGTTTTGGTTTTGGGTTTTTTTTTTTTCCCCTTGCTTGCCCTAAGGGCAGTTTTCTAGAGCATTTTGTATGTCCCTGCCTTTCTGTGTCGTATCATTCCACCTTATCCTTTGCTTGGGGGATTTCAAAGGATGTGCTAGAGCCATAGGGGACACTGTTAGGCAATAACTGTGTTTGGATATAACCTTAATTGGAATTTAAATTCTAAAAGCTACTTAAGAACCGGCGTAGTCTGTATCTTAACAAACTCTCAAATTCTTTTTGAGTAGAATCACAGAATCGTAGAATAGTTAGGGTTGGAAAGGACCTGAAGATTGTCTCGTTCCAGCACCCCTGCCATAAGCAGGGACACCTCGCACTAAATGGTGTCACCCAAGGCTCTGTCCAGCCTGGCCTTGAACACTGTGAGGGATGGAGCATTCACAACTTCCTTGGGCAACCCATTCCAGTGCCTCACCACCCTCACAGGGAATAACTTCCTCCTTATATCCAATCTAAACCTCCCCTGTTTAAGTTTTAACCCGTTACCCCTTGTCCTGTCACTACAGTCCCTAATG
>JBCJKH010055771.1:12636-23817 GCA_039877255.1 Loriculus beryllinus | reverse complement strand
CCTAACACTGCCAACTCCCACTAAATCATGTCCCTTAGGTGCCACACCCGCAGGCCTTTTAAATACTGCAAAAGGAAAATGGGAGATATTGTCATGGCTTCCCTAGCACAGGCTAATTAAAAATCAACACTTCTTAGTATGCTAGTCAAGAAGAAACATGTATTCTTATCAGTTCCAGAAATTTTTACTTCAATAGCACTGTATTTTTGTTTTCTATTATTACTTACTGCAGCCCATTTCATCAAAATGGTCACCACAGTCATCATAATTGTCACAGACATAGTGTAGAGGAATGCAATTTCCATTACTGCACTTGAATTCTTCAGTTGTACATGGTCTTGGGGTTGGTTCTCTACCTATAGTCAAGAAGAGAAACACTCCTCTGTCACAGTTTCAGCTATACAGTACCAACAGATATTACTATTCCCCACTGATAATGAGGAAGCTCATGCAATCCAGTAAAATAATAACTTGAGAGAATTTGGAAGTCTGTAGTAAAGCTGAAACTAGAAACATGGCCTCCTGACTTCTAGCCACATCCCCATGAATTGAAAGGAGCCCCTCCATTTTATAAAGACAGAAAGTAAATTCCTCTTGTTAACAGTTGATTGAGCTTTGTTCCTAATAGTGCAATTCTATTAATATCATTTAACAACGCACTTCATGTATCTACTGCAGACTTCAAAAGATTGAGATATTAGTAAATAAGTAATGTTAAGGATATCTTACAATGAAGCTAGCAATTGATACCTGAGGACAAAAACTTATTAACAGAGCTTCCGCAGGATTTGGGCATAAATATCATCAACACTGTTACTATGTGAACAACAGCGCCATAAGTTCAGAAGCACCCATTTCTCTATTTTAAAAGTCCCAGCTATCCATCCTGTCCTTATTTTATAATACAGGAAAACTTTCTTCTTCATTATTTTCAGTGGAGTTCATAATAAACTGATACAATTCAGTTGCTGCTCATACTAAAACACTATTATTTTGAAAATCATGCTGTGAACTTTTTAGACAAATATTTGCTGATTTTTGCTACTGGTGTGGAGAGCTGCGAACACATAGTAGGTATCAGTAATCAGTTCAAATTAATTCATACTAATAGTTCCTACTGAGCTCTGATTTTCATAATTTATGCTTAATGTTGACATTTCCATAGTCCTTTGGTATCACTAAACATTAAGAACATCACAGTTACTGAATTTGCTGCTCAATTTTGTGTAAACGTACAGTGTTCCTCTTTCTCATCACTCCCGTCTCCACAGTCATCCTGCTGGTTGCACAGCTCATGACTATATATACAGCGATTGTTCTCACATCGGAAACGGAATGGAGAGTCACAGGCAATATCCACTGAAACAACAGAGATCAAGTCAGTCACACTTTGACACTTCATGCCACTGAGTCACAAATTAACCTAATCACTTTCATCTAGTAACATTTGCATGTTTCTTATATTTCAGAAGGTGTGGAGGCATTCAGAGCCAAAATAACATTTTCTCCACTTTTTTTATGATTGCATGTTAAGACATTACACTTTTCTTGTCAGAAGACAGTACATTATCTTTGGCCAAAGACACATCCTATGTTTCTACATATAACACTGAGGTTTCTAGATCTGTCTAAGAACAAATACTATTTAAGTGGCTATATAGTACATAACTGACAAAAATTGTTTAAGTAAGGAGTACCTCCAACATCTCACTTTTAGAAATAGAGCTAGGACTCCTCAACTGTATTTACAAAGATGTCCCAACTATGCTGATAGCTTTAAAATGTCAGCACCATTGAGAACATAAGTTATCTGAATTAATCATTAATTGCAAACTGATGCTGTTATTTTACATAACCAACTTAAAAATGTGAAATTGAGTTGACCTGTTTCTCCCTACTCTTACGACCACATATACAAACATCTGCAAAGTAGTGAGAAACATACTATAGGAGGATGAAGTAAACTTGCATATGAAACATAATTCTCAGCACTCACCCTGAATTAAGCCTGTGAGAATCTCCAGTGAAAAGAAGTTATTTAAAATTTATTTTCTAATTGTTCTATTATAATTAGATTTTATTATGCATATTCATTTTAATATAATTTTTCTTTCTTACAGCAAAGGTGAAGTTCCTCATCAGAGTCATCTCCACAGTCATTATCACCATCACATTTCCAGTACGGCTGGATACAGACATGGTTTTTACATTCAAACAGCATGGGTGGACAGTATGTACCATTAGGATACCTTGTTGCTGAAGGAAAGAAAATTATTAGGACATTTTCAATTACAACAAAAATTTTAGGTTTTCCTGAAAAATATTCAGCCTAACCCTATATTATTTTTTCAATGTCCTTCCCTACATAGTAGGAGATATGAGGCACTACATTAACAACAGACTGCACGAACTGAGGACCTCTTGGCAGCTATAAAAATGTAAGGTATGCCCAGAAGATTTGGAAAATAAACCATCATTAATTTAACAAATGCTACTTGAATTTGTTACTCACAAATCTAGTTCAGTAATAAAGGAAAATAATGTTACTGACACCAAGCATGAATGACTAAAGAACTACCTAAGATACCCAATGCCAAACCAACTCATGTTGGCACAGAAAAAAACAAGAAAAACCCCAAACATGTAGAAACAACAACAAAAAATGCCCTAACCCCAAAATAGATTCTGTAAAAGCTGTGAAAAAAAATTAATTAGAGCAAAGAGAAATGAAAAATATGACTCTTTCAACCCATATAAATAAACCACACCCTTCCCCTTTCAATGGCTTCTCAAATACTTTTCCCTCTCTTCAAGGACAGACAAATGTTGTGGAACCTAGGTTCTGAAAGATTAACTGTTGCAATGCACATTCCAGGGTGTGGTTACCCTCAGAAAAATAAAGATCCTACTGTGCAGATGCCCCTTCTTTCTTAAAGCACAGGTGTTAAAATTAAGTACACAGGAAGATATACAGAACTGCCCTGATATCAACTAAAGAGAAAGGAATTCTCCTGAGTACTGAAACTTAAAATCACTTGAACACATTAAGTCAGAACCAACCCTTCAATATCATCTAAAAGGCCAATGTCATTTAGCACAGACAGAGCACAGGGCTGATATTTTCATTCCAACTGGAATAATATTTTCGGGGAAACAGCTGGAGCTGGAGTTCAACACATCTTTTTTTCGCAGTAGATCAATACACAGAAGAAAGAAACAGGAAAACATTTAATTTCCTTGGCTTCACTGAAACTTTAGGTAACTATACACACCTCTGAGCATTATAAAAAACAATCCTATTACAGAACCTTGTTGGAAAACAGTACAACCAAAACAGTGGATCCTGCAGGGTCTGTGGGATAGCAAAAAAATTTAATTCAAACACATGCATATCTTCCACTGGACCTTGTAAACACATTAATTTACTAGCATTAGGAATGTGTTTACAATCAATGTAAATGATGGCAATCCATCGTTCAAAATGTTATACTTATCCTGAATTTTTACTGACATCACAGACTGTTGCAGAATTCTTTAACTCAAAGGAGTCATCTCACATAGAGAGAAAGGACAGATCTTTCTGGAAGTGAACTCAATGAGCACCAATTGCAAAGCCAGAAACTCACGACAAGTTGCTTCATCAGAGAAATCAAGGCAGTCTGCATTTCCATCACATCTGAAGCGCTCTGCAACACAGTGTCCACTATCACACTGGAAATAACCTGGGTGGCAGGTCCTCAGATCTGAAAAGATTCAGAAGTTAATTGTTGAAATATCTTGTTCAAATCCAGATAAAGTGTTCACTTTTTGCGAACAGCATCCTAAAAAAGACTGCAAAAATCCAAGACCATTAAAACTATGGTAATCCTCTATTTTTGGTGGAATGACTGAAGTGATCTGGTTAACATTACTCCATTAAAAATGCTTCCCATGAAGGACTACTTTGCAGAATAATCTATCACATTAGACACGTAAAGTGTGAATATGTAAGAGGTAGCATCCAGACAATACGCACCACAGTCACGTTCATCTGAATTGTCCTCACAGTCATCATCGTGATCACAGACCCACCGGGACGGTATGCAGCGCAAGTTGTCACAACGGTATTCGCTTTCTGTGCATTCACGAGGACCTTCATTTAAAATGAATGTACAAATAAGAAAAGCTCCCCAGATGTAAACATCCATGCCTATCTCATTAAGCAAAAGTAATTTGAGGACATAATGTGGCATAGTACTTGAAAGTAAATTATGTTAAAACAGCATTCTCCTCAATACTCTTGAAGTATGTTAATCATTTTATGCCCCTTTTGACACAGAAAAAAGGAAAATCACTGTGGATTTCATTTCATCACAGAATTATACAGGAACCTTTATTCCAAATCAGAAAAAGCCTCATCCACTTTCATTGCCTGAGGAATTATATCATAGTATATTTGCACACAGGGCAGAATTCAAATGTCATTTCTTAGCAGAAAACAGTAATTCGTGCTTTATAGTGAGTGGATTTATCAGTGTTTTTATGTATCCAGATTGTTTCCTTCTGCTACCACAATTCTGACTTCCTTCTGACATCATGGTATTTCAGCAAAGACAGTCTAGAGAGTGAAACAAGGGAATGGCTGCAGTTGAGAGCTGCCTGCCCCATTCTCACAAGAAAAGGGATAGTTAAGTCACAAGCTGGACTATATCATGACAGCCAAAAAATAACTCACTGCAGTTGTGCTCATCAGAGTTATCTCCGCAGTCATTATCTCCATCACACTTCCAGCGCATTGGGATACATCGATGATTGTCACAACGGAAATCTCCAAGAGGACTGCAAGTCATCTCCTCTGCAGTGCAGACAGTTTCCCAATGAAACAGCACATTAGCATAGTCTTTGGATAAGTTGGAATGTACAGAAGAAAACTGAAACAGAGACGTTCGTGCCACGAACTGGGCCAAATAACAGAGATGTGATTAAGAAACAGCTGAAATAACTACATAGAATTGAGATGGAAACAGAAAGAGACAAACTTATTACTGACAAAGGAAGACATCTTGACCTCATGGCATGTTTCACTTTCAACTCTTTTCTGGTTCTGGTATGAT
Source organism: Loriculus beryllinus (assembly GCA_039877255.1). Taxonomy (NCBI): domain Eukaryota; kingdom Metazoa; phylum Chordata; class Aves; order Psittaciformes; family Psittacidae; genus Loriculus; species Loriculus beryllinus. The sequence continues at coordinate 18,724 of JBCJKH010055771.1, read as the reverse complement.
CCGATGTCTTCTAAGATTTGTGTATGAATGCATAAGGTTTTAACACAGGTGCAAGGGACTGCAAATGCATTATCATACTTGCCATTACTGATGGTTTCATCAGTACAGGAGGTAAGTTAAGTAGATGTAAAATACACTGACAGTTTTGTCTGAAATAGTTCTGCTCAAGTAACAATATTTCTTGTTTAATTTGATGACATATTAGACAAAATAATAAAATCCTGCTCTTTAGAGTTCATAAACATGTGAGCTGAACAATGAATTGCCACACACAGAATTTCTCCTGACAAGTAGCTACCAAGATAATTAGTTGACAACAAGCAAAACATGCCTAGGTACACTGTTAGTGAAGCTGTCAAGAAAACTGAGGTATTTGTAAACTACAGAAATATTTTAGGTACAAAGTTATGATGAAATTATTTTCTCCAAACATACCACAGCCTTGTTCGTCACTGTTGTCTCTGCAGTCGTCATTCCCATTGCACACTGCCCACAGTGGTATACAGCGGTAGTTGGTTCTACAGCTGAATTGTGTGTGATTGTCACACCGATAGGCAGGGCCCACTGAAAGAGGCAGTTGTCAAAGTTGTGTTACGTTAAGCTTTCCTCCTTGCTGTTTTGCTCTTCAAAATGTGTTATAATTTATAGTCATTATTTCTACTAAAAAGAGCTATCTGCTAATATCAGTGTTGTAAAGAGAAAGCGTTAAATGTATCTGATTTTACTATCTTTTTTCAACCTATGCTGCTTGTACTTTGCATACGTTACAAACCCATGAAAGGTTCAAACGCCATTCAGTGTGTTTTTCCCTGAGGTCTTTAGAGCTGGTAATGGTGGTAAAAGGAGCCCCAAGCCTGGAAGCCAGAAGAGGCAACTTGTCCTCAGATGCTCAAACTTGGTCACAAGTTCTTCCAGCTGGCCAGTAACTCAAAGAGAGATGCTGGAGCACAGAGGAAAACCCTGCTGTTAAATATAGGCTAGACTGTGCTCTATGTTTGTTCTCCTTGTAAGCTTTTGATTCATATGCCTGTTGTCCTGAGAAACATGAGCTTCAAGAAATGAAAACTCATTTTGATTTTGTAATAAGTATGACATATGTCAGAATTCAAAACGGAACTAGGTAAAAATTGGTGAATTGGTATTCACTACTTCCACATAGGCCATGGATCAGCATATAATGTGCTGACAGACACCAAGTAAAGGATGCTGCTAGCATCAAGCAAGTCAGTGGGACACTACCAGTTCTTGATAATTTGGCCAGCATAAATGAGCTTTCTCCCTTTCAAGAATAAGCAGTGAATTAACACATACTCTTTTTTCTAACTACTACATCACGGCAATTAGCTTGCAGAAAACATGCCTTTAAAATGAATTTTAGGCCTCAGGAAAGTTAAATAATGCAGTTTGTTCTGCTTTTGGTGCACTATAATGTAGGCAGCTTACTATAGCTGTATGCTTACTGCATTCATGAAATGGCTCATCAGAGTTATCACCACAATCATCATCCACATCACATTTCCAGGACTGCGGGATGCAGCGGCCATTGTCACATTTAAATTGGCCTGGTGGACAGGTTCTACTGGCACAGTGAGTACTATCTTCATCCGAGTTGTCACCACAGTCATCCTCTCTATCACACTGCCAGGCTTCCGGGATACATCGTTTATTTGCACACTGCCATTGATGAGTCTCACACTGGTGACCAGCTGAAAGAACACAGAACTGCTGTTAGGATACCGAAATTTGTAGAACAGCCAGCTGTTGTTATGTCGATTAAGCAGTTATCATGTCTACACCAAAAGTTAAAAAGAAAGCCAGTAAAAACTGGAAATAACATTTACTTCCCCAGTTAAGGTACAGATTTCTAATGTCACATGGCATGTTTTCCACAGATGTCTTGAGACAAGCTCACTATGAATCTACATTTTTCTAGGAGTGGAACAGATGCTATCTTCTCCTAAGGCATAGGGGAGTAAAGCCAGCATTCAAACATGACATGGCAGGGGTTCCCATCACTTTGCAGAGCAGCTAAACAACATTGTGACGGCTCTAGCTGTACTACCATTTTAGATACACACTGCCTGATGAGCCTCTTCCTCTGACTATGAACGAACATCTCAGAAAACAGAAGGGCATGATAATATCAGCTCCACAACCTATACATGCACAACCTCTATTTCCAAAGGCAAACCACTGTAACCTAATGTCAGCAGTGCTGGCAAACTGGGGGAGCTCTGAAGGTCTATGAAAATAGGAGTCAACATTGATCTCTGCTTCCAGACTTTGTATGTCTCACTGAACACCACCCGAGTTTTTTTATATTTACTGCCAAACCGTTCAAGAAGGAACGGTATGTCACAATTTCTATACATTTTCTAGACTAAAAGATTCCATTCCAATGCACAAGATAAGCAGAACAAATTATGTAGACCTAAACTGACTTTTATTGTACCCAGTATGTTAAAACCAGTGACGCAATATCCAGCTGACACATTTCTATTTATATAATATTCCCCTGTGCCACACTCAAGAGCTTAGCTATTTGAAATTCAGGTAAAATTGACATTTCTGTCATTGTTAGAAACACTTTGCTAATGGAAGACAATGAAACTATCAATTACACAACCACACTGCTTTCCCCACCACCACTTCCCCTTTATATTACTGAGCTTACAACTACCAGAACTACATTATTTACAAAAAGAGAACTAAGAATGTGCTTTTTTAAATGAAGACATAAGTATGTGGAATAAGACAGTTTCTAAGGAAATAACATAATTCCACAAGCATAGTTGGGCTACATTTCTAAAATACTGCCACCACAAGCAGTATTTTAGAAATCACAACTCTCCAAAACAAACCTTCCCACATGCACTGCAATGCAGAAGGTGAAATAATTTTGTCCCATCATCACAAAACTCTACAATACAGAGAAAATTAGCATAGCTGGTAGACTGACTGAGCATTAAGGCTTACTTAACAAAGTAGGTCCTGCTTTTAGCATTTTATACCTCAGATTGAAATTTACATCAGTGCAAATCTATCTCAAAGGTGTAGAAAATGTATGTGTTTTGATATTTTGATTTGTTTTGATATTTTTGATCTCCTGTACCCTGCTTTTGCACATTGCTCTAGCTTTATTAGAGAGCATCTGTCTACCTCACCTTTCCATCTGTAAAATCACAGAATCATTGAATGGTTAGAATTGGAAGTGATACTAAAGATCTAAAGGGCAGTTCCACCACCCTTGCCACGAGCAGGGACACCTTCTACTAGACCAGGTTGCTCAAAGCCCTGCCCAACCTGGCCTTGAACACTTCCAGGGATGGGGCAGTCACAGCTTCTCTAGGCAGTCTCTTCCCCTCATGGCAAAGAATTTCTTCCTAATAGCTAATCTAAATCTACCCTCTTTCAGTTTAATATCATTTCCCCTTGTTCTGTCACTACAAAATGGGATAATGATTCTGAAATTTACACATAGTTTACATGTTTTGTACTGGCAAAACACTTAAATTTATTAGTTGTAACATACCACAAAGTACAGGATCTTCATCTGATCTGTCATGGCAATCTGCCTGGGTATTGCACAGGAAATGTGAACTTGTGCAGTTCCCATCATTACACTGGAACTGACCGACAGGACAGTATCGGTGTGGACAGGTAGGAGGCTCATCAGAGCCATCTCGACAGTCCCTCTGTCCATCACATTTCCACCAGATAGGAATACACCTACAAAGAGAAGACAGTGTTTTCTTTGATACGTCTCTGCAGCTATACAACCACAATACTATCATCAGAAAAAGATAATATTGGTGGGTCTCTAGAAGGAAGTTAACAGCAAATTAAGAACATTTTAATTTTTATGTATATTTATGGTAACCACCTCTCACGCTTTTTAAAACAATTATCAATTGGATTTTTAATGTAATATTTTAATTCACCTGAGCTTTAGCACAAGAATTTCACTAGAGAATATCGTTATTACACTGTTTCAAAAGGCCACCCAACAAGCAGGTCTGCCTCATAAGCTCCAGAGTGATACAATATCAGCACATTTTATCACCATTTCTCTCCCTTTACTGCAGTTGTCTCAGAAAAAGAGTTGGAAATGCATCTCCACATCAACTAAATGGCTTTTCTGGGTCAGTGGCAGACAGCATATATTTGGCAGAAAGAGATACATTGTCAAAGATCAACAAAAAAATAAGAGAAGGTCCTAAGTTTGTGAATTCAACTGGAGATGGTTCATAGAGGTACACATTTCTAACACCCAACCTTTGCTACATTAGCAATGCCATATAACAGGAGGTAAAGTAAAAAGTACTATTTAAACAATTAATCTGGAAGTATTTTCCAAAAGGGAAGTCTGTCTGTTCCTTACTTTCTCTTTGCACACACACCACAAACTCACAGTGAGAGCAAAAGGGATCCCTAACTCCATGTCACTTTGAAGAGACTAAACTGCGAGATCTATCTTTACATCTTTGAAAAACAGACAGTGAGCAGTGAACTTACCTCTCAGTGTCTGCACAGAGAAACTGGGTGCTAGAGCACATGGGAAGGCAGTGGGCTGTGTTGCCAAACTGTACTATCATGAAGTTATCAGGACATTCACAGGAATAACCCTGACCACCAGCTTTTATCAGACAAAGATGGGAACAGCCACCATTGTTGGTGCCACAAGGATTATTTACTGGTAAAATAAAAGAATAAATATTACTATGCTTTGCAAATCCCAGGACACAAAGGTCTTGATGTACAATAGACTCCTCTAATACCATATTGAAAGCCTAAATGTAATAAGTTGAATACCAGAAACTACGGAGACAAATATATGATTTCATATACAGGAAATGTATGCTATTAAGCTATGACATTTCAGAAATTAATTTAAAATTACACATTTCCAGTTGTTATTATTGAAAGAAAAGGCAATTTATAATTGTAAAGGTCTATATTTACTCTGCGCATTTTATTCCCAGAAAAGGCAAAAGGAGAGTGAACCCAAGACCTTTCACGATAAGCCTCTGGATAACAGTTAAATGCAAATCTAAATCTGTTTTCTTACCAAAGGGCTGTCTGTATGGGTGGTAAACATGGATGTCAAATGGCCTGTGTGTGGTGTTCACAAGAACAGTCCTGCCTGATCCATCATATTTATTTCCTTTTTCAACTGTTCTTGTGTTCCAGTCAGTCCAATATATCATGTCTTCAAATATTGTTATTGCAAACGGATGAGGTAAAGTCCCATCATATACTGTGTGACGATGATGTCCATCCAGGTCAGAATATCTACACGAAGGAAAATACGTGCAAAAACATTCAGACGAATGCTAAAACATCTTCATATCTTTATTATGTATGCTTTTGGTACTTCATTTTTGCTGTCCAGAATCACGCAATGTGGAATTGCAGCTTATTTAGTCCCTAGCTATCACTGTCCTCAATGAACTCATTTTAAAACACGCAGAAAAGTACGACGGGTTATTTTAGGCAAATAAATGGAATAGAGGAGTATCCACTGAAATGTAAAGTGTTCCATCAGAAGCGTATCATCTAAATAAATGAAATCTTGCACATTTGCTGCCTTAAAGCAAGTTGGGTTTGTCACACAGGAAACTAGCTTGGGATCATTCAGACTGCTAATGGAACACGTAAGACAATAACTGGCCTCCTATATTCCTAAATTGTACGTATCTTTCTGATTTAGAACCTCCTCTGATGTCTTTAATAACATTTTATATTTTTACTATTACCTTGCTATAGAGATAAATTATATAATTAATACATATTTTTAAAAACATGGCTTTAAGGCTTCAGCATAGAAAAGGCTGCCAGAAAAGAAGTAAGAATAAAGATAAATTTAAATGTATATGTAAATATGAATACTAATATAAATACTAATACAAATACAAAGGGTTGCTTTTAAAGTACTTCAATGCGTTGACAAGAATCACAAATGCCAGTTATTCATTTTTACTGCTATTTCAGTGGAAATTTTCTAACACTAGAAGCAATTAATAGATTTTTCTTGGTTAATAAAAAATACCCCAATATGCTAACAAGAAATTCTATTTCATATCTATGG
>JBCJKH010055771.1:0-11610 GCA_039877255.1 Loriculus beryllinus | reverse complement strand
TGTTCAAGACCAGGTTGGACAGAGCCTTGGGTGACATGGTTTAGTGTGAGGTGTCCCTGCCCATGGCAGGGGGTTTGAAACTGGATGATCTTAAGGTCCTCTCCAGCCCTATCCTATGATTCTATTAAACTGTCTAGCTTGACCCCCAGTTCTCTCATTTTTACTATTCTCCCATATCCCACCAGGGGGAGTGAGCAACTGTATGGAACTTAGTTGTTGTGACATGGTTTAGTGTGAGGTGTACAGGGCTGGAACTAGATGATCTTGAAGTCCTTTCCAACCCTAACTATTTTGCTATTCTATGATTTGCTACTCTGCTACAGCAGACAACAGCATGATCACAGTCATCTTCAAAGAATGGAACTGGCAGGCCCACCATCTATCAAACCACACACACTTCCAACAATCTTTTTCGCCTTGCAATCAAAACTTCCTTGTCTACATGGAACCAAATTCCACTTTCAATGCTGATTCCTAAGCTGCAACTGAGATCTAATGCCATGCAAACTTAAGTGCAGGCAGGCAAAATTCATTTCAGATTTTCAAAGACAGTGCAAGACTATTTGCAAAAGAAATGAAAAGCACTTGTGAAATGTCATACCCATATTTCGGATGAACAACAATTGCTCTGGGATACTGAAAGCAGAAAGTGTTGTTGGCATCCACACACCGGTCCACTAGCTTTCTCCGAAATCTTCCATCAAGTTCAGAGACATAGAGACAATCTTTGTAGGCATCCACCCAGTACAATTTTCTGAAATGATTTAGAGTTAATTTATTTACTCTTATTTGCTTGTTTTGATTTATTTTGTTTCACAGCGTCTAAAAATTTCAGGTTTGGTTTGTTTTAGGTTTTTTTCTTAAATCCTAAAAGCAATATATCCATTGTAAAGGAAGAACACACATACTGAACTGACATCTGTTCTACACAGTGCTCCAGACAGCCCTTTTCACTCCTACTGTTCCTGGATCCACAGTCATTCGTGCCAAATTCAAACTTGCAGTTTCCCACTTGAGTGGGAAATATATGTCATTTGCCTATAGATCCCTAAACTCCTCTTCTCTTCCCTTTTCCTCCTCCCAACAATGGCCAGCAAAACACACATGTAGTGCAATAGTTTCTGACCAGGGCTGTGAGGTATTGGAAAGGATCATCACCACATCTGCTCTTATCAAACAGGTAGAACACCTGGCTGGTTTTCATTTAAGAAAACAGTTCAAGTGACAAATTTAAACTTCACCTAAAATTTTCTAACTTTTCTATTACTTTGCATAGAAATGTACACAGCTGCAGTCAATGAAATCATGCAGCTGAAGCAATGATTTTAAAAAGCCTGCAACAAAACAAAGCATTTAATTAAAAATACAACAGCTATTTTGAAATTGTTTGCACAGCTGGTCAGCATCCACAGGGCCATTCCAGATACAGCCTGACAGATAGAATTTGTCTACACCACCCTAAGCAGTACCATTCCCACCAGGGAAGAGGAGAAGATATTCTTCCCAACCTGAACTTCGTGACATCCTCCAGTCCTCTCCCTGTGCTGAAAATGAGTGGAAAAACTCATCAACTATTGTATTGTCCTCCAGCCCTTATGAAACATCTGAACAAAAACTGACTGATGACTTAACTAATGGCAGCTGAAATAATTCAGCAACTGTATTAATAATGGAGCAGTAGGAACACTTGAGCTAAGAACAGGCTTTTCCTTCTCACCTGTCCATGAATCATAAAGCATTTGTGACTGCAGGCAACATTAAGTATCATTAGGTTTAGAGACGAAGGGGTTTAAAAATAAAAAATATTATAGTGACATTGACTGAGTGAAGAGAAGGGCCATGAAAATGCTCAGAGGGCTGGCTGGAGCACATCTCCTATGAAGGCAGGCTGAGAGATTTGGGCTCGTTCAGCCTGGAGAAGAGAAGGCTCTGGGGAGAACTTATAAAAGCCTTCCAGTCCCTAAAGCGGGTCCTACAAGAAATCTGGAGAGGAACTTTCTACAAGGGCATGTAGTGACGAGACAAGGCAGAATGGCTTTAAATGGACAGAGAAGAAATTAGGGAAAATATCTTCACTATGAGGGTGGTGAGACACTGGAACAGGTTGCCAGAGAACTTACGGATGCCTCATCCCTGGAAGTATTCAAGGCCAGGTTTGATGGGGCCTTGAGCAACCTGGTGTAGGGGAAAGTGTCCCTGCCCATGACAGGGGGTTGGAACTGGACAAGCTTTGAGGGCCCTTCCAACCTAAAACTTTTATGATTCTGTGACATATTCATACAACCACTCTCACTTAAGTTCTGAATGTGACATTTTGCATTATTCTCATTATTTTGCAAAGTCTGATCCATGATATTTAAGCCTTTCATTCTGACAGTACTACACTCAGAAAACAAAACCTGATGAAACACAGCCAAGAACACTGTCAGAAAGAGCACCACATAAGGACAGTTTCTAAGGAAGTAAATAGGATTACTTTTTGACACACAGCATGCAATTAAAAAGTTACCATAATGAAAAGTGATTTCCAATTACATTACCCTTATACTGCCCTCACAGCTCTAGTGATGTGGATCATGTTTGAGTGTTAAAAATGCATTTTTCAAGAGCAAAAGAAATATGTTCTTCACATTGGCACAGGAGCCAAATTTTATTAGTGTTATTACTCATTTCAGTGGAATCTAGTTACCTGTTGTAACATATCGTTTACATATAGAGAAAGGCCTGCATCCCAACCCCAGAAAATGCTAGTGAAGGAATAAAGAGCCTAACCTCAGAATCCCCACCCAATAGCCATACATAACACCCCACCTGGTAGCTTGCCTAGTCAGTTCATTAATGATTTCCTAACAAGTTTTTTCCAAGGGTCATAAGCACTACTTTATTATTGATGAGAGAGCAACTCTGATATAACCTCAGTATACTTAACATGACAGCTGTTAGAATGTCACGTAACATATTAGATGGTGAAAAACAATTCCAGTCCACTTATATAAGACTGTATCCACAATACAAAATTATTTCAGCTCTCATCAGGAATTTCATATGCAGTAGGACAAAACCCTAAGGTAAACTTTCTCACACATCATTTTCTTAGTAGCCCAGAGAGACAGAAAGTGTATTTTCTTACCTGCCAACCCAGTCAACAGCGATACCTTCCCCGTTGGGCACATCATCGCTTATCACTGCCTCCTTATTTGTTCCATTTAGGAACATTCGTTCAATGACCTTCCTCCCCACATCAATCCAGTACAACCTCTTTTCCACCCTGTCAAAGTCCAGTGCCACCACATTTGTCAGTCCTTGCAAAATGAGAGAGTAAGACTGGCCATCTGCTGTGAGATTTCTCAGATAGTAACGGTTGCTAAAAATAAGGTATGGGGAGATATTACTATTTTGCCGGCAACTTTTTCCATCAGGCTCCCGGATATAGCCTGGGGCACACTTACAGATGTAGGAGCCAGCTGTGTTCTCACAAATCTGGCTACATACTGATGGAGTTTCATTGCACTCATCAATATCATCACAAGTCCGTTTATCAGACATAAGTTTATAGCCAGGATGACAAGAACAGTAGAAAGTTGTCTGTGTGTCTGTACAGTTATGATCACATCCACTGATTGAAGGGTCACTGCATTCATTTATACCTGGGGAAGGAGAAGAGTTCTAGTCAAGAAACCAGCTAGCAAAGAAATAGTGCAGTCACTTTCCAATATATTGTTCTGTCTCTCTCTCTCCCTGCTAGGCCCTGGAAATGCTGAATATGAATCTCAGCTGCTGGAATAAAGGAACAAGGAAAAGAATGTAATCTAATACAAAATTATTCTAGCACCTTAGAGGTCTGTCACCAAACACAGTGAATTGAAAATACATACTTATGAATGGCGCATTTTGCAAATGAAAGGGCAATACATAATGTCTCAACTAAATTTAGTTTATGGAATTAGCTAATTTTCATGGTTTGTTAAAACAATATAAGAAATATTATTTAATTAAAACAAAAATTTAGATATAAAAATGTCTTATTATCCCTCTGAGAGAAGATAGACTATGACTGCAATTAAGCAAATGTCTTAAGAATTCTTTCTTTTAAGGCTGCCTAAGCATTTCAAATTAAGTAAGACAATATAAATCAATCTACACATACCACATCCTTTTTCATCGCTATTGTCTAAGCAATCATCCAAGCGATTGCAGACTTTAACCACTTCAATGCAGTTCCCATTGTCACATTTAAAATGATGAGGAGAGCAAGTTGCTTCTGGTGTATTACAGAGATGTTCCAGCTCATCAGATTCATCACCACAGTCATTGTCCCCATCGCAGACGTAGGCCCTGGAAATGCAGCGCCCATTCTGACAAGTAAACTGGTGCTGCTGACAGGGCTCATAGATGCATGCCCTTTCATCACTGCTGTCACCACAGTCATTCCGCCTGTCACATCTGAAGAAGGATGAACAAATATAAGGAGATAATCACTACCTTTAGGGCAGATGGATAGATATACTCTCCCGATTTCCAAAGGCAGCCAAATAGTATTGGCTCTAATGAAAGAGACTTTCAGAAATTAGGTTCACATTATATAGAATCTGGTTCTCTGAGATCTGCTTGCATTCCCTATATGCATTACAAGCTGAACAGAATCACCCCAAGAGCCATTATTAGCCACAAGAAAAATGATTCAATGCTAATGGTGAGTATTGGGAATATTAACATAGAAAACTTCTGACCATTTTAAAGTTAAAACTAATGCATGAATGCAGAGCAGATAAACAGTATCATTACAGCATGTAAATCTACTTAACAAGTAAAGAGTATGAAAAAGCTTTTGAATTATCTCCTTCACTTTAAGCAAATTTTGAGTATTCCTGCAGTGGCTTAGGTAGTAACAAACCTGTATGTGTTTCGAATGCACAAGCCATTGCTACAAGTAAACTCATTTTCTGTGCAAGATCTTCGTGTGCAGTTCTGGTGCTCATCAAATGCATCACTGCAGTCAGCATCACCATCACAGACCCATGCCTGAGGAATGCACCTCCTGAGTGGGGGTCGATTGTTGGCACATGTGAACTCTGCTGCTGTGCAATTGCGGTTTGCTGAAAGAAAAGCATGTTCACTGAGACACCAAGTTATACTCTGTATTCTGTAACACCCTCTCCCACTACACACACACACAAATCTAAAGATGAAATTACCTCTACAAAAATCATAAACCGTAATTCAAACAAATGCTATTAGTCATCTGTATTAAAAATCCATTCCTGGTTCCGGTTTTCCTCTACAGCCTCTCTCTTGCTCCTATCATTGAGAATATACCCAGCTCTCGAGCCACAACTGCATCTCCAAACCATCCCACATTAGGCTTCCCTTATTCAGGCAGCACAATTAAATGGCAAAAGTACACCAGATGAAAGTACTTTTGGCCATTGTGCTAATCAGCACCTAATACAAAGCAACATAATCTCCACACAGAAGAGATTATTATCAACGTAAGTGATTCTGTGGCTCAAAACAGGGTTGTCAACTATGTGGTTCTGACTCCTGATGTCAGTTAAAGTAGCTGATCAGATGCTGCAACAGCAAAGCCTCGTGAGTTGATCCCACCACTAGTGATACACAAGCTGGCCAATAAATCACCAGAAATATTCATTTCCAGAGGTTCTTTTCTGCATGGCATAGTAACACACATTAAGCCTTGGGATTTCCAGAAGGAAAGGATTATCTGAGACCAAACCACTCAGCTTGCTGGTATCTGCAAGCATGGACAAGCCTTAAATGTAATCGGATAAGTCATTCTCTACTTTGAGAAAACACTACTAATGGTCTGTTACAGGACTTGGGACTAAAAAAAGATGGAACTACAAAAGCTTTGGAAAGAAATAATCAAGTAGATAATTTCTGATGTGATATGTGGAAAGGTTTGATCAAACCCAAACCAATACTTCAAAAACATGCAAACAAAACTCCAACACATTTCTGGTTTTTATGTGATTTTAGCAGTATGTCAAAGTTTATAGACAAGTTCAGCATTCTATGAATCTTCTTAAAATAATTTCAAAACATAAAGGATGCAATGAAATCTTCTCAGTTGTAAATGTTTTAATTCAACTCTGTAAAACGACATGTCTTTGTGCATTCAGTATTCTGCACTGTAATTATTAGACTACAAACTGCTTATAGCTGTATGTGGTCGCATGGAACACTCCATCATCCTGGCATCCCACAGGAAAAAATTGCAGCAACAGACTCTTCTCCAGCTGATTCTCCAAAAACTGCCATAATATCTTCTGTTGCGAGCACCAGAGTAATTGAGTAGATTTGGCAGAGGTTCAGAGAAGTGCCTGTGTTCTTAATGTGTCTGATGTTGAACCCCAGAAGGAAAGAAAAAATGAGAGAAAGAAAATAGGGGAAATAAAACTCAAAAAAAGACAGAATCCCCCTACGGACAAGGCAACTAACATACCGAGTAAGGAGGGATGGGAAGACAGAGATCCCTCTCCTCTTCTAAATCCAGATTTCCTTCTCCTGACAGCATCACTTATTATCTCATTGTATTAAAAAGAAAATCATTACTAAAAATGTAATGAGCTAACTCTTCAAGCACTTGGCAAACCACCCTAAGCCTTATGCATAAATGTCCTACAAGGGAGCCATGAAAGATTATGCCAGAAACACAGTGAGAGCTGTGAGGCAGCATATCCGAAGATGATAAATATTTCTTTCTCTTGTTAAACAAGGTTTTCCCGACTTGAATTCCATTTAAGCAAGAATTTTGAAACAATTAAAACTTTATTTAAGCGTTAGTTTGTAAAGGACTGAGTCATTGTTCCATTCTGAATTATGGTAAAGGCTAATGAGACATGAAGGAGAATCCATCATATTTGTCCTGAAAAGTTTTCGATGGAACTTAAAATAAATACTGTTGGTCAAAGAAATACACAGCCCCAGATAAACAAAACTATCTCTTTATAAGAAGGAACACACTGCACTTCCATTATGAACTTACTCACGCTATGCATGTAAGAAATGAGTATTTACACATCCCTTCATAAAAGTAAGCACATTTCAAAAACTTCAAGAACATCAAATAGTTAAGATGACACAAATCTCTAAAATAGGTAATATCATTTTCCCCAGGAATCATCTTTGCCATAGTAAAACACTGTATCATTACCTACCCCCAAATTCCCCATCTCCTGTGCTATACTTAGCTTTTCATGAAACTTATTAAAGTAAGATTTATTCTTATGACAAAAATGGAACAAACCATTAACACTGACGGCCTGCAAAAACTGTTTAGCTTGCTACCAGTGTATGCTTTTCCAGCAAGATGGATCACTGCAGCTACAAATGGTGAAAGAATACTTGAAAACACAGGAAAGAAAAGCTGCTCTGCATGAGAGAGTGATACACTAAAAATAATGCTTCCTGGAAACAATAAACCATCAAGAAAGAGTAACTGATGTTACCACTTTATTTATTAGGTATACTAATGTCATCATCTAAAAGCCTGCCTCTGTTGATGCAGTACCCACTCTTTGGTGATCTGGAGCTTTCCCTTAAAGGTATTCAAGCCATAACAAAGGTAATACCTAAAATCCAACTACAAGTTTTTCTGTTCTTACTAATTACTAAGGGATATAGACACTATTGTGCAGGACGATAGCTCACCTGGGCTTTGTGTCAGTGAAATGTAGTACCAGGGCACTGCAGTACATTTGGGACCAATGCTCTTCAGTGGGACATTATTTAGAGCTACATTCTCAACAGCTACATGCCTAGAAATCACAACGTACTAAGTATCATACCAAAACTGTGTCAGAAGGACTCCTCTACATATACATGTATACATACTCAGATACAAACACACCCCTACACAGAAATTAAGCTGATTTTCCTGGTGAAAAATGAGAATGTCTTACAAAGTTCCCCCTCACAACCAGCTTAGCAACATTTTTCCATCCAGCTCATATCGCCATAGACTGGCGTTAGCAGATACAGGTCCCCCAGCTGCTTACCTTCACCATAGCAAGCATTTATGTACAATGGTTCACTTCACATAGACACTTCCCACCTATTTACTGCAGTTCTGCTTCTTCCATGAGAAAGGCAGGAAAAAGTGACTGAAAAGCTCCTCCACATCTATTTGAAAGCATAGTATTTGCTGCCACTGTATTTCAGTTTCCCTTCTCCTGCTGTTCCAGGACATATACACTGGATTTCATAACATGTTAAAATCCTCTTCTACATCTTCTTCAGCTGCAGGTTCTCAAACTTCCAAACAAACACCCAACACAGAGCACAAAAACAATAACAACAACAAACCTGTTTCTTTTACTGTAATATCACAGAGCAGATAATTCATTAGCTCAAGCTTTAGGAGTACTTACCACTGTTTCTTTCTTTCCTCCAAATGACTTGAGCGAAATGCCTATTTTTGCTGATGATCAATGCCCATCAATAAGGTGTTTTCAGAACACAGACCAAGTTCTTTAGTTCCCAGCAATTAATATAATCTGTTTCACAGCCATGACATCGATTCATTTGAGAAAATGGCTGGCTAATATAACTGACTACTCAATGGGGTACAGTTTTAACACTCACGCATTTAATTTTTCTCTTTTTTTTTCAAATCCAGGTTTTCAGAAGTACTCAGCAACAAGAAATGGTGGAATCACTGACAAATGATGCTTTTAGGACATGTTTTTATTTTAAAAAAGTAAACTGCAGGCCTGAAAAGAAGAGACTATTCTCTTCAGGCTGAAACTTCCCTATTTTATCTTCATTCCTTCTCTCAATAGCATTCTACCTTCTTCTGCTGCACCCTACAGAAAATTAAGCCATAAATCCTGAATTTATTGGATATAAGTAGAAGGGTATGTGAAATTGCATATGTGTTTCTATGAGCAACACAGACTTTAGACTGAAGCTGTCACAGCTAAAATGGCCAGAGTAGACGGCTCTTTTCCATGCCCAGAATAACAAGGTTCTGTAACTTTCTGGTGCTGGAAAACTCACTAGGATTAAACTATTTACTACCAAACACCCAGTACCTCAGATCTGGGAGCCACTTCATATTCTCACTTTAGCAAGTCAGTTTTACAAGACAAACACTCAGACACTGAGGGGTACCCCAGAAGAACTGCCACATGTGCTTCAGAGGCCTCTGTGTGAACACAAGTACCTCCTCACCCTTTATTGCTTCATCTCTTTTTTTCAAGACAGAGGAAAACAAAGCAATCAAATTCCACACTAATAAAGCACAGTAGGTTTATGTGCCTGGCTTTTGAACTCCCTAAATATTTATGCTAGTAAAAATTTTTAATTAGACTAGAAAAAGAATATGGATAGAAGATAAATAAACATAAACCCACACACTGAAACTACACTTGAAGGCAAGAGGCTATCCATTCACATCATTAAAAAGTACACACCTTTTGCTGTTCTGTACATCTTCCTTTTTAATTTCTGATGTAGTTTCCTTCTGAATACTCAGAACAAAAGTCCATTTGTTATCTGAAATAACTCCGCATCCCGAGCCTGCTCCCCAGTTTTAACATTTAGATGTCATCATGAAACAGTACGTGCCTTTCAACACAATCTGAGATTTAAAAATTTATCAAAAACTATTTCCCATAGATGAAACATTTGAGTAGGTCACTGTCTGAATCATGGGAGGATTAAACTATGAACATATACAAGGAGGATTTATAAACATCTTTCCTCTGGTTGTATACTTTTACGTTTAAAAAGAATAAGGCACAATTCCTTATATAATAAATAATTAATTAAGGTTAATATAATAAAACGTTTTAGCACTAATGAAAACACCCCAAATATTTCATTCTTGCACAGAAGACGCAGAACCAGTGAGAGAACACATGTTCAAGTGCAGCAGGTTGTCTTCTGAAACAAAGCTTCTTGACCCCTGGACTGTATAGGCAGCAACATTCAACTAAAATGCTTTGCTAATAAAAAACATACCCGAAATCTTAATAATGAAATCTCTTAAAGAAAGGGCAAATCAATCCTTTTTAACAAACAGAAATGCATACCCATTGGAACTGATGCAACCACAGCGGTATTAAACCACAGTAAACAGTGTTTCTTGATTGCAAAAAGGTAAATTGAAGTGGCAGAAAGTAGAGTATGAGCTGCTTCATAATAGAATATAAGGAAAGCAGCGGCAAGCACACAGAGCAACATAAGAACATTAAATTACTTCTGAAACACAATCAGTAAGATGGGATACAGAAACAGCTACATACAACTGCAGCGACAATCCATAAATTTAAATTAGAAAACCTACCCCTCATCCCCACCAAGCCAGGAATTTCCTTCCATGATATGACCTTGAGCAGGAAGAGCAGGACATAGCCTACAGCTCCTTAAATACCCTAAGCAAACCTGTATGAACCTATTCGACATACAAACATGCTCTCAAGTGTATGGGGTTTGGGGTTTGGCTTTTGGGGGTTTTAAGAAAACCTGCACTACTCCTTAAAAATTATATAAAGCAGCGTGACTTGGCAGCACCACTGAACAAGAGAACAGGAGGCTGTATCCCAGCATTCCACCTCAATTCTTTCTCAGAATAGGCAAAAATTACTGCTGCTGTCTAATCTTTAACCTGAAAAGTTTTTATCTTTTCTCAACGTAGGGACGTAGTAAGAAAAAAAATTAACTTCTTGTTATCCAGGTCAATATTTCAGCAAGAAGGAATCAGAATTTGCACACAAGCATAGAGCTAAACCCATATGGATTCATTGGCAAATGTGAAAAGTAATAAATTAGCAGGGAAGCATCTTTAGAATCATAAATACTAAAAAAAGCCTGCTAAAAATGATCCAACATTAGAATAAACCTGCAGGAACGCTGATTAGAGGACAAGGATGTGTAAGCACAGTATAAATTTGATTAACTTCACAGTAGGTAACACAATATGTAAGTTGATGTATCACAGTGATCAACAGTATAGGAAAAATGTTGTTGCTGAAGTCACATATGTATTTGAAAAGACAAAAATTATTATTGAGTACTTCTGAGGTTGCCTTTATATCACAAGCCTAAGCCTGATTCTCTGCTTTTCATCCAAATGTTCACACTTCTAAAGTGGTTTTAATTTGCTGTTGTATCTAAAGACAATTTTATTTTTTTTTAGGTTAGAAGTCATCCTGTCACACTTTAATTTCTTTAATTACAACGTAGGTGTAGTATACAAAATACCTGTGTAAGATACCTCTGTTAGAAGAGCTTAGGTGCTCTCTTCATAGTACAAAGACAAATTTAAAAGAGAAACCCCTGCCTGTTGCTGTCCTGGGTTCAGCAGTAACAGTCACTTTTTTCTCCTTCCTAGTACTGATGCAAGCACTGTGTTTTTGACTTTCGGCCTGGGAACAGAACTGATAACACTGATGTTTTCAGTTACTGCTCAAATGTTTAGACTGACCAAGGACTTTGTGAGTCCCATGCTTTGCCAGGGAGGAGGGGAGGCTGGGAGGAAGCAGAGACAGGACACCTGAGCCAAACTGATCAAAGAGGTATTCCATACCACAGCACGTCATGCCCAGGATGTAACTGAGAGTTACCCAGAAGGGCTAGTGCTCTGGG
>JBCJKH010055770.1:0-12038 GCA_039877255.1 Loriculus beryllinus | reverse complement strand
GACCACGTAGCAGGAAGGATGCATGGCACTGCCTGACCCCGTATCCCCTGTTCCTCTCCTTGCAGACACCATCATCAAGTCGTGCTCCTACAAAGCCTTCTGTGACCAGGCTCGTGGTGGCGGCTCCAGTGGGGCCACCCTGCGCTGCTGCTTCAGTGATGACTGCAATGGGCAGAGGGGCTCCAAGAATGGGGCCGGGACCCCTTCCAAACCCCTCCATGGGCTGCTGGTGGCCGCGCTGGCTGGGATGCTGCTGCTGAGCTGGGTCTGAGTGGCCGCAATGGGGTAGCTGCTTGTTGCCATAGGCTTAGGGCCACGGGTCGGGGTTTGCTGTGTGTGAAGGATGGAGAGGCTGAGCTGCCATCACACCAATAAAAGCTGCAGTTGAAAACCGTGTTTGCAGCCACTGTTCCTCATTTACAGGGATCACGGCATGGGGTGGGTTAGAAGGGACCTTAAAGCTCATCCAGCTCCATGCCTTCCACTAAGCCAGGTTGCTCCAAGCACCATTAGACCTGGCCACAAAGGGATCAAAGTGACACCTCCAGGAGATCCCCATTCTCTCTTTTCATCAGGCTTTGCCTCCAAACCCCTCCTGGGTGTGCTCCACAGCTGCCCATCATTACTACCTCCTAAAGTGATCCCATATAGAAGCCCTCCTGCAGCCCAGAGCCCTTCTAGGGCTGGTCTAATGCAGGCAAAGGGGCCTGGCATGGGAGGTTTCGCAGTTTAAGGAGCAGAAAAGCAGTGCTGGTTGGGGTATGGAGGAGATGAAGAGCTGGGAAGGGTGCAGGATGCTGGGGATTCCTGTTGGGATAAGAACGAAGCTCCCAAGGCTCACAGAGAGTAAAGGAGAATGGTGAAAGCGAGGGAACAAGACTGAGGAGGAAAGGAAGGGGGATGCTGAAGGAGAAGGATGGAGAGGAGAGCAGGGGTTTGACTGCAAGGAATGCAGCTCAGTGCGAGCAGCAAAGCGCTGCCTGGAAGCCCAGCCAACCTGTGGGAGTTTCCCTTAGTCATAAGACAAGCAAAAAGGGAACAGGTACTGAAACCGGGCAGGGGCAAGTCCGAACAGAGGAGCAGGAATCCGGCACGCTCAGCTCCAGCCACGGAGCTCCCTGCTGCGGGATGCTGCCGGAACAGAGCCCTGGGTGAGTGCTGCAGGGTTGGGAAGCACTGGAGAGCACGGCTATGGAGTCCTGTGAGGGTTAACCCCGTGCAGGTGGGATAACACAAGAGGGGAGAGCAAAGCTGGTCTGTGCCTGCTTCTTCCGCCGGGAACAAGGATGCTGGTGCTGAAGGCTGTGGTGCAGAGGCATGCCCTGCTCCAGGAATCCCCTCTGCGTGCTAATGGGGTGTCCCTGTGAGTTCAAGGGGGTTCTTGTACCCCTCTACAGGCTACAGCAGCAAAACCCATTGGAAAAGGTGGGAGGCGAATGGGAATGCTCCCGGGATGAAGGAGGAGCAGCAGTGTGACTCGCTGCCGTGTGACTGCGTAGGACACGGTGCTGCTTCAGCCCTGGTGCCAGTCACAAGAGATGCCCTGGTATAAAAATACCCTGTGGAACAGTTTAGTGTTTGCAAAGCAGGCAGGGATGGGGAAGGGGGGGGGAGACAGAGCAAGGCTGGGGAGCTCATTCCAGTGTGGAATGCCGGGAGCAGCGGGAAGGGGAAGAGGAAGATGCGCTCGGGATGGGTGATACTGTTCTAAGTATGACCCAGGTGCTGTGGCCTGTGCTTCCTTAACGGGTGGTTCTTCATGCTTCAGGTTTTGCTTCCTTTATAGCACCCTCAAAAGCTCTATAGGAGCTCAGGCTCCGGCCCCATCAATGTGGTGGGCTTTGGGGTATGCATGGGGAGTGCAAGGGGTGATCCCTGAGGGGTGATCCCTGAGGGGTGATCCTTCCCTTAGGAGGTACACGAGTGGCAAGGCCGAATCCTGCCATCACACACAGCAAAGGAGCATCCAGGCTGGAGCCACCCTGGGTGTCTCAGCTCGGGTTATGTGTGGTCCCACTGGGGCTCTTTGGGAGCGCTGGCAGGAGGAGATGCAGAGGGAGCTCAGGGCTGCTTTTCTCCTGATGTAATTGGTAACTGATGCAGTTTGGGCTGCAGCTTCTTACAGGGTGTGGGGCTGGGCTGACGGAGGGATGCAGCTCTGCCAGCATCCCGCTGGGAATGCCTAGGGAAAAATAACCCCTTGTGAACAACCAGAACCACGGAATAGAAGGGACTTTAAAGCCCATCCAGCTCCAACCCCTGCCACAGGCAGGGACAGCTTCCACTAGAGCAGCTTGCTTTCTGCAGCACCATGATGGGTTTCACCCATGCTGGTGGAACGTGCTTTGGGGCCAGATGCAGCTCCAAAGAGAAAGCTGGGCCTTTCCCATGGGTGTAAGGGAGGGTTTTCCTGCTTCCCAAATCCACCCTGAGCTCCAGCACCAAACGATGTTCCTGCAGGGCCCCACAATGAGGTGCTCATCCCATGCAGTGCGCACTGAGAGCCTTTCACAGCAGAGCCCTCGTGTCTGTGATGGGCAGGAGGCTGCTCTCTGCTGTGGTTTCATTGCCACGGGCCGTGGAGCAGTCACACAGACACGAACACACATGGTGTCAGCAGCAGCGGTTGGGCAATCTCGTGTGCCATGGGAGGGGAGGGAGGAAAGCTCTGCTCTAAAAATGACCCAGGCCATAGGAAATGCTGGGGGTTGATGCAATGCGTTGACAGAAGGTGATGTGCAGTGGGTTCTGAATGGTCAGGGGGGAAAACAACCTTCAAATGCATGGAATCTGGTCTTGACATGGAAGAAAGGAGAGACCCCCCTGATGTGTCAGCAGTGAGGGGCACAGAGCTGGGTGCTGGGGTCGCTTGTATTGCATGGAGAGGAGCAAAGCTGGTGACAGTCTTTAGACGGAGACTCCACAGTGCTGGGGTATCACTAACACTCTGTGACTGCATTACCCTGTCGGGACCTTTGAGGTGTGGGTGATGGAATTAGATGATTGACTGACAATGATGGAACTGGATGAGCTTGAAGGTCCCTTCCAACCCCAACCACTGTGATTCCATGGAAACCGGTGGTGATCAACCCCAGCCCAGGGCAGGAGCTGGGCACATGCTTCCCTGCCCGTATTACCCCAGATGCTGCCGTGTCTGATGTCCATAACATAACGGCGTTTGTAAACCCGTAGCGATGCCCCAGAGGCTTTGGGAGCCCCGGGGCTCTGTGTCACGATGAGGACTGACTTAGCCAGGACCCCAGCGCTGCTCCCGCATGGGAACGCACTCGGTGCTGCTCGCTGGGCTGCTTCCTGCCCTCAAGTGCTCGGCCGCGGGCGCATCCCGGTCCTGAGCAGGAGCCGTTTGATTTACGGAGCGGTTTTCGGTCGGATGGGGGGGGATTTGTACTGGGGAGGGGGGGGGGGTAACGGGACACACGGACGGACCCGGACCTGAACCCGGGGCTGGGCTGGCCCCATCCCCGCTCCGCAGCGGGTACCGGGGGAAGGCTCGGACCGAGCCGGTGCCTCCGCAGGTGCGGCGGGGAGCGGCCGGGACGCGGGCACGGAGCCGCCCCGCGCCCCGCACTCACATCCGGGGCCGGGTTTGCTCATGGCAGACGTAATTAACCCGGAAAGAAGCGGCGCCGGGAGCCACCCTCCGCCGCCCGGCCCCGCTCCGCGGGCGCGCAGCGCAGGGACCCGCGGGGTGAGTGTGGGCTCCCCCCAACCCCGTCCCCAACAGCGGGGACCCGGTGCGGCTCCAACCGCACCATAAGGGGCTTCCGAAGGGTCGGTACCCGACGGCGACGGGAGCGGGCGGGGATGCGGCCCCGCGTCGGGCTGGTCCATGGGTGAGGGGATGCGGCCGGAGCTCCCGTCTGTTGTCGGATGCGCTTTGGTGGCTTGGGGATGGCAAGCAGCGGGTTTGGGAGCAGGGTCCCTGCGGGCGCTGCACCCGCTGATCCCCGCTTTGGGTCTGCGGGGTCGGTAGCAAGCACAGGGAGGATGCGGGAGCTGTAGGTATTGAGAGCGTGTTCCCCGGGCTGTGTCTCTGTGGTGGGATGAGGAAGCGCATCCTGGTTGCTCCCAGCCTGCCTTCAACAGGTTCATTACTTCGTTAAGGCAGGAGGAGTTGGTCGCTGGGCTCTGCCTGCGCCGTCTGTCTGTGTCAGCCGCCGGATAGACGTCGGCAGAGCGAGCTCTTTGCAAGACCAGGTAAAAGGAAGTTGTGGTGCAACCGCTGCGGCTCGCAGGCATCGCCCTGCACGGCTGGGGCCGGCTTGGAGCTGTGTGGGGGCAGCCAGGAGCCCGGGGATGGGGGAATCATCCCGCACTGGGGCGGCTCACACAGGCCTGGGGGAGGAGGAGGAGGATGCTTGCAGGTGATGTGGATGGGGTGCTGACGAGATGCCTCTGGAATCTCAGTGTCAGGTCTCCGGTTCCATTGCTGCTGCACGGTGTCCTTGGGTCATGCTCCCATGGGTGCACTGGGAATGCCGGGAGCAGGGGTGATGGTGGGGGGAAGCTTCCCGGAAAGTCTGGCTGTGTGGTTGCACACGAGGTCTTTGAGCCAGCTGGGAAGCCTTTCGCTGTATCTCGGGAGGCAGGCGAGATGGTACTTCTGCCATAACCTTCTTCTGGAGCATTATTTCTCCTGTCATTCCACTAACAGAGCTTGAAAAGGGTTGTGCTTTTTTGGTGGGATAAAGCTGGGAAGTCAGTTGCTTCCGAGTCCTGGAAGATCCCATTGAATCAGGCGTGGGCATCATCCATAAATCACTGCAGCCAGTGCACTGTCCATCGTGTATCACAGGGGATGAAGCTGGCTCATGGGCTGTTAGCAAAGGGAAGAGGGGAAGGTTGGGACACTCAGGAGGTGTCCCATGGGTCCAGCACTG
Source organism: Loriculus beryllinus (assembly GCA_039877255.1). Classification (NCBI taxonomy): domain Eukaryota; kingdom Metazoa; phylum Chordata; class Aves; order Psittaciformes; family Psittacidae; genus Loriculus; species Loriculus beryllinus. Next base: position 7,137 of record JBCJKH010055770.1, on the reverse strand, counting down.
CTGCCCCAAGGGACTGGGGGGCTCCTTGTTCTTCCTTATCCCTCTCAATAGCAGGAATCCCTGGATTCTTACTAGAAGGAAGAGAGAATTTGAGGCATTGGGGAATCTGCTTCTGTGAACTCCCACCCCCAAATAATCCCCCCAAAAAGCAGCAAAATGGGAAGTGCCCCCATAACCCTTTGCATCGGGACAAAAGGGTTGCTTCGGAGCAGCCTCCACTGCAGCAGCACCATTTCCCTCTTTGCAAAGCCCTGATACCCATCTCTGCAAGGCTGGTGATAGACACTGATCCTGCCACCAGGTTGCCTTGTTTGCTGCTACCTCCACCTTACAGCTGCACCGCAGCTCTTGCACAACGCTCGCCTCTCAGGGCCCCTCTCCACTGCAGCTCAAGAATGCTATTTCCTCCTTTTTCTGCATGACATCTTCTATTTGTGCAGCTTCTGCTCCGGGGCACCTGCACGAGTCCCCCCTCTGCTATCAGAGACATCACACTGGGGCTGGCTCACTCTTGGTCACTGCTGCCTCCATCCCCATCATGGTGATGGTGCAGAGACCCCATTCCTAGGCAGCCCTATGGCAGGATGCTGTGCCCAGGAGCTCCCGTCCCATGGCTGTGCACATCTGGGCAGCATTGGTGCCCAGAGCCGGTGGCATAGCCCCATGGTGATGGGGCATTGTTTTCCTGCTGACTCAGCATCCCAGCTGCATGGATTTGCTGCTTGGAGCTGCAGATTGTTCCCAGTTTCCTGGGCTGTCTCTGGCACCGCATCCACGTTGGGATTCCTTTTTGTTACGGTTCCCAAGGAGCTGGTGTCTCGCATCCAACCCTTTGTGGCTGCTTTGTGGGGTGCCCCACGTTGCTGAGCAATCAGAGAGCAGCTTGGTGGGATGCAGACATTGCTGTGATGGGGCTGTAACTTGTCATTGCCCCAGCACATCACAGCGGCTGTGGTGCTGTGATTGAGTCCATCTGCACCTCCCGGTATTCCCAAGGCCTGGACCTCCTGGCTGGGCTGTCCTGGTCCTGCTCCATGCCCTGGGGCTGGAATGCTGCACCCTCCTTGTCACACTGGGTGACGCTTGTGCTTGGCAGGCTCCCCGTGGAGCAACATGCAGCGGTAGCAGTTTGGCTTTGCTTCCCGTGTGCTAATCCAGGAGGATGGGGAGAGGCAGCCGGAGGTTTGGGTAAGGCTGGGAAGTGGGACCTGCAATGGGATGTGAGGCAGAGGAGGGAAACCTCAGCTCCTCCTTTGAGCCTCGTGTGGGGCTGGGGACTGATGCTCATTTCTATGGGGAAGAGGTGGTTATGGAGATGCCTTGGTTTTCAGCAAGGGCAGGCAAGTAAGGATAACCCTTGGCAGGTTATCCCTGCCCTCTCCCTCTTGTTAGCTTGTTAGCTTGGCTGCATCCATCACATGACATCCCATGGCACTGATGCGATGGGATGGCTCCCTATGGAGCAGAGCGCCCACCTCTCGCTGTCCCTGCTCCGCAGGGTGATGTGAGAAGGAGCCCGGAATGCCGTACCTGGACCGGCACAACCGTGTCTGCGGCTTCCTGGACATTGAGGAAAATGAGACCTGTGGCAAGTTCCTGCGCAGGTATTTCATCCTGGACACCAAGGCCAACTGCCTCCTGTGGTACATGGACAACCCCCAGGTACGCATCCGTGCTTCTCCCAGCTCCGCATCCATGGACGCTCTGATAACAAGAGAAGGGGTTTTCCTCATCACCTATGGAAGCGATGTTGTGCTGCAGGCATCAGACTGGGAGCTGGGTGCTTGGTGGGGATGGAATCTGTGCTGCTTGTGCCCAGCATCTGGAGCTGCCCCAGTGCTTGCAATGGAGCTCAAAAGAGCCGGGGCTGGAGCACTGCCGGCAGCAGCGTTCCTGAGGAGCATCGCTCCTCACTAAAGGGAAGGGGAGATGCCTGCAGGGATGCTGATGGGTAGCCCGGACCCTTGTACCTTGTCCCTGTCATTTAACTCCTGTTGCCTTGCAGAACCTGGCCATCGGGGCAGGAGCTGTCGGGTCCCTGCAGCTCACCTACATCTCCAAGGTAATGTCCCTGTTGTCCCCATATCCATGCGGCTTTCCCGGGAGAGGCAGCTGCTCGTCCTGCTCCTGCAATGGGAGCCTGAGTACTAAAGGGCAGCACCCTGAAGGATGAGTCCTTTTGGAAGCTGTTTGAGTGTCTTCATGGCATTATCCAGCTTCCACGGGGAGGCAGGTAAAGTGCAATAGGTAAGAACCTATTGGTGACTGAGATGCATGGATGCGGGCTCAGCTCCCTCCAGAGTCGGATGGAGCATGGGGCAGATCTCCCTGCTCCTGCTAAATCATGACTTATAAACTAAGCACAGATGAAGCAATGCCAGAGCTGAACCTTCCCCATTTTGCTCACAAATTCCATACTTTTTGGGCTATATGGAAGTTGCTGCAGGACAAGGTTTCGGACACAAACTCAGGGCTGGGTTGTGCTTTAGCTGCCCCAGCATGTCATTGCCCTTCCCCTGGCTCCATGCTCATTGCTGGAGGAACGGGAAGCATGGCCTGGCTTGGAGCACGGGGAGCAGCGGCTTCCCCTCCATCCCTGGGATGTGGATAGAAGCATCCTGCTCTCCCATCATGTTCCATCACCTTTAGTGTTTTCCTTCCTGTGCTCTGCTGCAGGTCAGCATCGCCACCCCAAAACAGAAGCCCAAAACCCCGTTCTGCTTTGGTGAGTGAGGGGACCCCGGTGGGTGCTGTGTTATGGGTACCCCCCCAGAGCCATTCCTATGCCCATGGGACCTGCCAGCAGTGGTCAGGAAGGGAGGGGGATGCTCCCATTTGGTCCTGTCACTGTGACCCCCCTGTTCAGTGGGGAGGCAGGACCTTGGGGGTCCCCTGTGTGGTGGTTCCCTGCCTCTGCTGTGCTTCCCAATCCCTTCCATGTATCCCACGTGCAGTACAGGGTTCTTTCCTTTCTAATGCCTGCATAAGCTCCTGTTCTTATTGGTGCATGGAACTGGGGTGTTGCATCCCATCCAACACTCTACGTCGTGTATGAGCCATGAATTTGGGTTTAAAGCATCAGCAACGACAACACAAGCACACGCTTGTCCCAAGGGAATGGCGTTGCCTTTGCAACACTTCCCCACAAGGGATATAGCCCGAGATGAAGAGTTCCGTGCTAGAGCTTGGGACCGGTACCTGCAAATGGGAATGGGGTTGGGAGAAGCTCTTTGATTCACTGCTTACTGTATTCAATGATGCAAAGCTCTGGATTCCCTGGCTCCTCTCTCCGTAGTTATCAACGCCTTATCCCAGCGCTACTTCCTCCAAGCCAGTGATGAGCAGGACCTGCAGGACTGGGTGGAGGCTCTGAACAGGGCCAGTAAGATCACGGTGCGTTGGGTTCTGCTCCAGCTGACGCTGCTGGCTCCTGCCTTGATGGGCCCCTGGGTCAGAGCCTGCTGCCATAACAGCCTCAAGCTGTTCAGGTTCAGGTTCTAGCATCCTCATTGTGACCCCTCTCAAGTGTGCCTTCAGACAGGGGATGTTTCCCCCCTCCCCATCCTTCGGGATCCTCCTGGTTGGGGTTTACTTTGCTGCTGCTTGCTCCTGCACTCACCCTCCCTGCCCAGCTGCTGTGAGGGGGGAGAGACAGTGGCTTGTTCCATGGGGAAGGTCCTGCTGGAGCCATCCCCATCCCGCCTGCTCCAGGGCCATTTCCCTCCTGTTGGAGAGACTGTGTGTAACTCACTCCAAAGGCATCTTCCTTGTGCTCCACTCATTTATTTACTCCATTTTCACTCTTTCTGGGTCACGGGGGTTTGTGATGAGCTGCAGCCAATGCCCTGCACTGCCGGGCATCACGGTGCCTGCATCCACAGGAGCTCATCCTCAATCTCCTCTCATTTAGTGCTGTGTTCATATAACCATGAATTGATGGTCACTGACCCGGTACCAGCGCTCCTCAGCCACCCGCTGCTCCTGGCGATGGGGATCCCATTCCCATGCAGCAGGAGCAGCTCCATCTGAGTGGGATGCTTGGCTGTGGACACTGGGACACCCCTCAGCAGGACTTGGGGTATTGGGGGGGGGGGGGTCCTGGGGAAAGATTGGGGTGCTGCAGGCATCTGTGTGACTGCAGTTAGCAGTATTGCCATGCTAAACGCTAGCAGGGGTTTATGAGACCATGCACTGAAACGTGGCTTGTAAACTGTAAGGAAAAATCACAGCAAACAATTGAGGATTGAGCCCTTTCCAAGGGAAAGCAATGTGCAAGAGCTTCTCTTTGCTTCTTTGGTCTACAAGTAACATTAAATGCCACAACCTCAGCACCAAGGTGAGTGCATGGGCTCAGGACACACAGGATTCAGTGTGTGAACCCCCTGCAGGCACTGCAGCTCAGCCACATGAGGCTCATCATTAAGCCAGGCTGTAATTAGGCAGGAGCAAAGTGTCCCACAAAGGCACTGAGCTGCACTCACAGGCTCATGTGAGGTGATGCTCCATGGTTCTCACACCTCATCTCCCATCTTTGCCTCCTGCAGGACCACACCTGCCCTAATTGAGGTGGCTTGTTCATGGAATGGGTTTTACAGGGACATTGCTTCACTGGGGAGGATGGAGGTGATGGTCACACCGGAGCCTTTCACCCCTTTCCTTCTCCAATAGGTACCAAAGGGTGGTAGCATCCCAGCGGCCACAGAGATCACGAAGCCTCCCATGGTGCTGCAGGCACAGGAGAGGAAGCCGCAGGTCGCCTACAAAACTGAGATCATTGGGGGGGTGGTGGTCCACACACCCATCTCCATCAACCAGGTGAGCAACCAGGATCCCGATCCTAGGGCTGAAATCCCTGCGATGCCAGAGCCCTGCTTTGGTCTCTCTGCTCCCTTTGCTTTAAGAGCCCCACTCCTAATGGGAATGAGCATCAAAGGATGCTGGAGAGGGGCTCTTCAGCAGGGACTGGGGTGATGGGACAAGGGGTGATGGGTTCAAACTGAAACAGGGGGAGTTCAGGCTGGAGATAAGGATATAAGCTCTTCCCTGTTCTAGGCACTGGCACAGGGTGCCCAGAGAAGCTGTGAATGTTCCATCCCTGACACTGTTCAAAGCCAGATTGGGTGACATAGTCTAGAGGCGTCCCAGCCCATGGCAGGGGGTTGGAACTAGATGATTTCAAGGTCCTTTCCAACCCAAACCTTTCCATGATGCTGGTTTGGGCTCTTGGTTTGCACTTTCATTTCTGGCAACCAGCTCGGTGCCTGCAAACCCTTCCCCACTGTTCAGCACTCAGGGCTGTATAAACAGCTGCACTCAGCACCCTTTGTCCTGCTTTGAAGCATGAGGAGATGAGGAGGTGAGGAGGAGGAGGCTACAGCTCATCCTGACCCAGCCACATCCCCCATCGAGGCATCTGGGGCAGAGGGACCCCAAAGCCAAAGGGACTGATCCATCCCTTCTGTGTCCCCTTCCCTTCATGGCTGTCGGTGTCTCCCACCTTTGGGCACCCATCCGGCTCTGGGTCTCACTTCAGCTCTTATCAGCACTAAAAATAGAGCAGAGGAGGAGGTGGTGGCAGTGGTTTTCTGCTGTCTGCAGACGGTTGGCAGCAGCTCTGGCACTTTTCCTCTTTGTCTCCATGGGTTAAAGCTGCTCTCTCCTCCTGCCTTGGCTCTGCTCCCCCCAAGCAGCACCAGCTCCATCCTCACACAATTCCTCTCTTTCCCAAGGGACTTTAGAGCAGGGTCATCACTGCTGGACCCACCAGCATCATCTCTCCGTCCTGAGCGTAATGATCCCTATTGCACCATATCTGCCTCTGGACACATGCTTCATCTCAACCATCCTCTGCACTGCCAAAGGGAAAGGGAGAGTGCTACCAGGGACAGAATGGAGGAGCCAGGGGTGATGTTGAGAGCAGGATCTGGCCCTTGGGATGTGCTGGGAAGTGCTGGGGGTGAGCCCGGGGATGGGTGCTGGGCACATGGCCATGTGTCCCTCTGCACACACAGCTTGCAGGTAGAGAAAGGTCGGGTTTTCTGCCTGAACTCCAACCATCCCAGGCTCTTTTGGGAGGATTTGGTTGTGGAATTCACAGCTTTCCTGCTTCTAACCTGGATTTGTCCAGCTCCACCTTCCTTTGCTCTGCCTCCCATTGCCAGATGAAGGAGCCCCTGGGCCTTGTATCCCCCAGAAGGTCTGTGCTGCAGTGGATTGACCTCTCAGGGTGGGATAAGCCGGGCAGCGAAGGGATATCCTTTAACCCCCCTGCTGCAAGGGGTTTTCTTCTCTATCACCTTTCCAACTTCTTCACGTTGCTCTTAACACATGGGCACCAAAAGGGTGAGCAGCTCTCGGCCAGCAGCCTGCACGCAGCGAGACATCAGCTCTGCGTTCTGCTTCATCACCCAAGCATTGCAACCAGCCCATGGCTCAGAGCTCGCTGCTGCTCTTCCCTCCATCCTAGCAGAGACCCCCCACCCCTGCTGTCCCCATTGACTGTGTGCTCTGTTCCAGAACGGGGGGGATGCAGGGGATGGCGGTGATGTGGCCACGCACCCGCTGCTGCGGCGCTCGCAGAGCTACGTCCCCCCTTCGGCCACCAAGGCACCGGCCGGGCCCCCGCCGCTCAAGAGTGGCTACTGTGTGAAGCAGGGGAACGTGGTGAGTGCTGGGGTGCAGGTCGGGGAGGGGGGGGGGGTGTCCTGGGCTTCCCGCACCCCTCTAGGCTGGGGATGCAGCAGGGATGTGGGAGGGATGCGGCAAGGATGCAGCATGGATGTGGCAGGGATGCGGAAGGGATGCGGCAGGGATGCTCTGGATGCAGGGGCAGGCGGCACGGAGCCCAGTGCTGAGCGGTTTCCTCCTCTTTTATCCAGAGGAAGAGCTGGAAGCGCCGTTACTTCGTTCTGGATGAGTTTTCCATCAGTTACTACAAGTGTGAGCAGGTGAGAAGCTTGGGATGCTCCACAGGGGCATGTCCCAGGCCAGCCAAGCCCATCAGCATCTCCTCTTGTCTCCGCAGGACAAGGAGCCCTTGCGTTCCATTCTCCTGAAGGATGTTTGCAAGACCCATGAGTGCCTGGTCAAGTCTGGGTAATGCTCTGTCCCTGTTGCCCTGCTGTAGCCCTGGGTCTG
>JBCJKH010055769.1:0-11155 GCA_039877255.1 Loriculus beryllinus | reverse complement strand
GTAGGTGAGAGCTGAGGAGCTGTTATTATTTCAAAGTCTGGATCCAGAAAGATATGTTCAGGCCCTGATTTACACCCATGGGAATGGCTGCCTTGATCATCATTACACTAAATGTGACTCTGGTGACTCAAGGTGCAGAAGGAAGTGTATCCTGGTCACATCACTTCAGCTATACCACAAGATATCATATATACACCATAGGCAATTGGCGTTACCATGCCACACTTACAGACCATCTGGGCTGGATAAAACGACTAAAAAGCTATGTTATCCATCCTTACAACAAAATGCAGCACAAGCTTTCAAAATGTTATGATCTAGACTGAATATATCAATGGTTTGGAAAGAAAAGCAGCTAACATCTCTTAGGAGAATGGTGAACAAAAAGTAGGTAAAAAACACAGAAACTAGAATCACAGGGTTACAGGAAAAACAGTACTAGGGTGGGAATTGGACTTTGGCATTCTGTTTAGAAATGGACCAAGAAAGAATTTGTAATTTTTGAAAGCTGTAGAATAACTTCACTTGATGATTAACCAAAGCATTCGTCCTGAGCCAATAAATATTTCATTTTAGTATTGATAAGTTAAAAGACAGTATGAAAATAAACAAGCTCTGTACCAAAATTTCTGAATATTTCATGTAAAAATGTTGGTGAAAAGCTACTAATTTAAATGGATTTCAGGGTGCTTGCACTTTCCTCCAATCATAAACAGCTGTGGGAAAGCAACATAAGTATATTCATTGCGCTTATGCCATAAAATCTGCGTTCTCTGCTTTGTTCCTAAATTCTAAGTGTAAAAAATAAGTTTCATTTTATAGGTCCACCTTAGAAAAGAAAGACTGCTGCCTTGTGAAGGCCAGAATTACATTTTAGGATACGCACACAAACAGCTTCAGCTGCTTGTTTTGCTTTGTGTTTGCTGGCAGTGCTTTTGTTGCTATAGATTATTTTAAAAAAGATATATAAAAATCTTCCAATTGAAGATTAGTTAGATTCAAATTGTGTCAGAAGATGAGGAATTTCAGCTGGGAGAGAACACAAGGCAGAAAATTATTATAATTTGAAACAGAAGAAAGAATGGAACAGCGAGGCTTTCAACTTAAGAGAAAAGTCTGCCTACTGCAAGCAAATCTTTTTAGAAATAATTGCCTATGATTAGTGTTTTAAAATCTGCAAAATCGCTGTCTTGCTATTGAGCAGAGACAATGCTGAGTTGAAACAGCAATGGAAGAAAAGGAAAGAAAAGCATTTGCATTATTTCTATACTTACACCTGGACACATTGAAGCTGTGCTTGTCTCCTGGACAGTGTTGCCAGCTGAAGGGCTTTGCCCACTGCAGAGGTGTCTATTGGTCCAGTAGGGCATTGAAGAGAGTTTAGAGCTGCTGGACAGCTTTTCTGGCATGGAATCTGTTGGTGATTACGTGAATCTCCCCTTCACCTGCCTCATCGAGCCACAGGTATTAATCACAGTGGCAGCATTCAGAGATCCCAACCACACTTTCATCACTGACTTGTCTGCAGGGCAAATGCACATAGGGCACAGAAAACAGGGTTGCACACCAGGGGTGTCGCAGCCCAGTAGCCTGCCTTTGACATTGGTAGGTGGCAAATATTCAGGGAACTGTTCTGTCAAACAAGTTAGAAGGTGTCATTTCCTGAGAACATCTTTCAGCTTCAGGAAGTCCACAGTTTTTGGTATTTTCTGATCAGGAATTTGCCTCAAGACTGATGAATTAATGATGAGCTGATCTTTATCATACTTTAGAAATAACTCTTCTGTAGATCTTCCCACTGCTGAAACAAACCCTACACTTTGTCACATTTTCCACCATCATTTCACCACTGCCTTCATCTGACATCCATCACAGACCAACATCACAGCCTCCTCCAGATGAGTTTTCAGATGCACCGCCATGGCTTAAACTGATGGGTTAAAGCTGTCCCACTCTTTTCCATTCAGTGATATCCATTCACTATCAAATTAATATGTCTGAAAAAAAAGACAGACTACTGAAATCCTGCAGAGTTCTTTAGTGGCATTTGAATGCCATGAATTCTGATAGCCCAATCTGAAGTTGGACCTACTCAGACTGCCTCATGAAGAAAAAGCAGCCTGATTCCATATGTCTGAATGCCTATACCACAGAGGGCAGTGTCCCCTCAACCCAACTGATGAAAGAATTACTTTGCAAAAGCCCTTAGCAGTTCTTTGTTATTATTCTGACACAGAAGAAGCCGTGTATAATCTGGTAAGGGATCAAGAGAGAAAATAAGCCAAAGCCAGCCTGTTGATTTCACATATTCATCCAAACATCAAGGCAGTGAAAGAGAGAAAGTGACAGCTATAACAGCTACAGTATAGCTGTGCCTGTGTAATCCACTTCCATCAAACTAGTTATTGAACAAACACATAGCCAGAAACATGTAACAAGATTTTGACAAGTTAGCAAGTACTTCTACTTTCGACAGTTAATAAATAGTTGATGCTGTCCCAAACACATACAAAAACTGTAGTTAGCAGTGGAAATTGTATGATTTCCTGCTTCTCTAACAAACATGAATGCAAGAGTGCAAAATTGCATGTTTTATTTATGTTTCTATTATATAACTATAAGATTGTTTAGTAATCATCTCTTTTCCTACTATCTATGGAGTGCTGTCCAGTCGATTATCTGAGATTTATTCACCTCACTCATGTGTTTTATTGTTATTTTTAGTTCAGGATAAAAGCTGGAATAGTTAATTCCATCAAAGTAGTGCCAGAATTTATCTTACCATGGCAACACTTGCTTTTATCCAAACAGCTCCTGAAAGGGAAAACTATTTTGTTTACAAAGGCAAACCTTGCACAGTACACGTTTATTCAGGAGTCATGCAGTGAGTAATGGAGCCCTATTTTCACAGTTTTCACAACTAATGAGGAAAATAGACAGCAGTTGGCTTATGTGGAAGGCTTTGGTAGTAAAGGGGGGCTGGCTACAGGAGTGACTTCTGTGAGAAGCTGCTGGAAGCTTCCCTATGTCCAACAAAGCCAATGCCAGCTCCAAGGTGAGCCTGCCACTGGCCAAGACTGAGCTCATCAGCAACAGTGGCAGAACCTCTGGAACAACATATTTAAAAAGTAGCTTAAGTTACTGCACAGGAGCAATTGTAGGCAGAGAGAGGAGTGAGAACATGTGAGATAAACAGCTCTACAGACACCAAGATCAGTGCAGAAGGAGGGGGAAGATGCTCCAGGCACCAGAGCAGAGGTCCCCCTGCAGCCATAGCGAGGCAGGCTGTGCCCCTGCAGCCCATGGAGGTCTACAGTGGAGTAGATATCCATCTGCAGCCCAGGGAGAACCCATGCTGGAGCAGGAGGATGCCTGAGGGAAGCTGTGAACCTGTGGGAAGCCCATGCTGGAACAGGTTTGCTGGCTGCACTTGTGACCCCACAGGGACCCATGCTGGAGCAGTCTGTTCCTGAAGGACTGCATCCAATGGAAGTGATCCATGCTGGATCAGTTCATGATGAACTGCAGCCTATGGGAAGGACTCACTTTGGAGAAGTTCATTGAGGACAGTCTGCTGTGGGAGGGACCCCATGCTGGAGCAGGGGAAGAGTGTGAGAAGTCCTTCCCAGGAGGAGGAGGTAGCAGCAGAGTCAACATGTAACGAACTGTCTGTATGGCCCACTCTCTGTCTCCTTGCTGCTGAAGGGGAAAGGTAGAGCATTTGGGAGTGAAATTAAGCCTGGAAAAAAGGGAAGGATGGGGATAAGGTCTTCTTCAGATTTGGTTTCGTTTCTCATTATCCTGACCTTATTTGATTGGTAATAAATTAAAATCATTTCCTCAGGTTGAGCCTATTTTGCCTGTGATGGTAATTAGTGAGTGATCTCTTTCTATCCATATCTCAACCCAGGAGTCTTCCATTATATTTTGTCTCCCATGTCAAGATGAGGAGGAGAGCGATAAACCAGCTTTGGCTGCATCCAGGTTCACACCACAGTATGCCTGCCTAGAAGCAGATCTGCTCAGCAAAACAGCTGAGAAGTTACATTTCCAAGTCCTGAAGTGCTGAGCTGCCCTCCCAGTATAAGTACGCAGATAGACAGTCAAACAGATGTCAGCAGGGCTCAGAGACACTTTCGTCTCCCTCCCAGACTGCAGGCAGGGCTGCAGGAAGGTAGAAAAGCATGAAAATTGAGAAACAGGTTCCCCAGCAACTTTCACAAAAGCAATTTAAGGGATTGTAAACTTCCTCTCCCAAGATAAACACCAGTTTTCATAGCCTGAGCTTCAGATACAAGGCATTTTGAAGTAATCAACAGCAATCAAGCAGGAAAACACTGTTTCAGGGAGGTTTAAGTCTAAAAGAGGCTATATCCCTCAACTGAGAACAGAGAGCAAGGGTCCAGTCCATCTAAGCAAGGGATGTGATGGGATGGGGTATACCGTACCACCCCATCCCCATGGACACTGATGCTTACACTGCACCTCTCTGAGCCAAAGCAAGGAGCCCTTACACCCTTAAAAAGAAATCCTCAATTTTGTCCCTACTGTTTTCCAGTGCTCAGGATACTGGAGGGAAACGTGCTACCTGCAATAAAAATAAAACCAGAAGCGGTGTCTTCTTTGCAGTAAGAAGCATGAAGATCATTAAAAGCAGGCGTGGGTGGTGAAACTCTCTTCTTTCCCACAGCGATATCATGATTCTTTCACAGGTAATACTAAAAGCTGTTAAAAAAATAAGAAAGAAAAAAGGCAGCAGAACAAGACAGGAATATCTTCTTTATAAGCTTCTCAGAGACAAGGATTCCCTTGCAAACCAGGTGGTTTTGGTTCTGCCTTTCAGCTATTTGCAAAACCCATTTAGCATCATTATACAGTATCTGCACATACTGTGTCAGAGGTTGGGATTTTTAAGGGTGTGCAGAGTCATCTGTTTTCCCAGTATTGCTCTTGTAGCAGAGACAATTTGAGGGGAAGACCATTTATTAAAAAGAAATTGAAATGGCTGACCAGAAGGTTTTCTTGAAAAAGGAAGAGATTTGGAAGCTTAGGAAGGATTTGTAGTTGGAGGGGAAAAAAAACCTTGCCATGAGCGGAAAGGGCCCCTTCAGATTTCACCAGAGCAAAGTGATGGGAAGAAATGACACTTTGCAAGCTCTCATCAACAGTGAGAGTACCCATCCCTTGTCTGGGTACTTTCCCTGTGTTTTGTTTGGAAATCAAATAAAAGATGTTTACTCAACAAACCCATATAGGGCACCACATATTTAAAACTTTCCCCTTCATTTTCCCCTTCTTCAGTGTCATTTTAACCAAGATGGACTTGCTGTTTTCACATCGCCTGTCCTTTGAAGCATGGCCATCAATGGCATGGGCCCAAGGGACTTGTGAAGACAAGAGGAGAGGTGGCAGGTTTGTTGTGAGCCATGAAGGCTCTATTCTACTTTGTGTTCATAATCGAGCAAATTCAACAGCAAGGGGAAGGCAGGACCCGCTAGGTTAGACCATCCTTGCTCTGGCAGAGCCTCTTGGCAGTCCTGAGCCTCTTGGCAGCTCCTGCCCTGTGCAAGTTCCACCAGTTTGCCAGCACCAAGAAAGGCATGACTTTTGTTTCATATACTGTCAGGTATCATGGGTGGTTGGCCACAACTACACTAATAAATCTAAAGATTATTCCTTACTAGGTCTCACTTACGAAAGGTTGTGCTTGGGTCACGCTTCAGCCCTGAGGTCATGGGACAGCACTCTGCTTAATCAGAAGGGGAGCAGAAACTGCAGTGGAAAAACAGCTCCCTCGAATGTAATCCTTGCATCTCTAAACACAGAAAGCATCAGAAAACCATCTAGAAGTTATTATATTTAAAACTCATGCATTTAAGTTATAGCTGACAATTTTGAAGGGACCTGACATTAGTTTTTTAATATCTTGCATGAGTGGTGTCATAAAACCCGCTTTCATAAAAAGAACTTGAAAAATATCAGAAGCACAAAGACAAGCCACATCTGAAATTGAACCAAGAAATCTGTCTTCATCAGGCTTGAAGTATTTTAGATCCACAATGTTTCTGAATGGCTGAAAAGAACTGAATGGCTGTAGATAAATTACCCTGAAAGCACTCTAAAATGTCAACACCCACCAGTGAAGAAACTAAATTCAATCTAATAACATCATCTGAACTAGAAATGCAGGTTAATGACCTTCTACTTCACCATCTAATGGGGCACACAGCTTACAAGAATAAATAGATGTAGAACATAACTACATATACTGGAATTTGATAAATAAATTAGTATAACACTAATTTGGACTAAATTACCATGTTTTAAAGTCATCTAGCAATTAAACTTTTTAGTGGCACAGTGCCTAGTTCTTTTATGCTGTGGAAAAGTATTTTCTCTGATTACAGTACTGATGAAACCTTACTGACATAATTTCTGTATAACTGTTTTGATCCCCAAAACTAATTCCCTCCAAATCCATTACCTTACATTGAAAATATCTAGAGGATTAAAGAAAGAGACTGAATGCCACTCTTTAAGTCTTCATAGGAAGAAATTAATTACCCTGGTTTAATACAGCACTAAGATGTCCATTATAGCAGCATTCTTTCAAGCACTTACCCTGTGTGGAATTTAAAATATGAAATTTGGTCCTATTCCTCACATAACACTATAGCAGAACAGCTGATAGCATGGGAGCATCAGGGATCATGTGGGAAGGTGAAGAGTAGGTGTTTGGGATCTGGTGTCCTGCTCCACTCTTCATTCACATTGTTAAGTCCTGGACAGCTCTGTTTTCTTGCACAGTTCAGAAGAGCTCACATCCAGGAATTGTTCTTTGTACAAGACCAGCTGTGAGGCCTCGTGTTAATGTCTGCATATTATAACAGATTTGGCCACTTTGGTTATTTAGGTGAGATCTGCTTGATGTTTTATTCTTTAGAGACTGCAAGAAGAAGGCCACTATGCAAAGCAAGACATTCAGCTCAGCCTGAACCTGATGCTTTCTACCAATAGAGAGTTTTATCTGTTTAATCTACAGAAAAAGAAGTTGGGTTTTATAAAATGAAACATTAGCAAAACTTAAGCCACATCAAAATATTGCTACCTGTGACACCTAGATTATCCCCAAACAGCCTCAGCAGAGGTGCAGAGGAGTGCTGGCCACATCAGGGCAGACCTGACATCACTTGCATTCCAAGTGTTTTCCAGAGAGCTGTGTTTTCAGTGCCAGAGCCTCTGCTGAAGCTGTGCATGCAGCAATGTGCTCCAGGGACAGTCCCCTCTGTTTTGTAAAGGCAAACATGACAAGCCCAAAGAAAGCACAAGAGTCATTTTTTTGTAAATCTTTTGTTCCTAATCTTTTGCTCCTATATACAGCACAAGGAGGTAGGGGAATTGCCCAGATTTCAGTGTCAGCCTTCACGTACAAAGGGAAGGAGTCAGGAGGAGAATATCGCACTCCCAAAGGGCCTTAGTGGGATCACAGCTTCATTTGGATACATGCAAAGAGATGAGGCAAAGGCTGTGCGATTATTGACACTTTGCAGGGGCAGATGTAAGCCTGGAGGGATGATGAATCAGTTGCACAACAGAGCTGCCATCAGACTATTTATCTTTCAGTTAAACCAGACTACCTCCAAGTGTAAACTTCATTAGTTTTTCTCGTGGTACCTTCTGAATATAGGGCAATAAATGAGTTACTATTTTTTGAAGCCTGAGTTGTTTCCAGGGCTGCCTTTCCCTTCGCGGCAGCCCCCTTGTCTCCTGCTGCAGCGCCATGCACCAGGGTAGCTCACATCCTGGATCTACTTCCCTTGCACCCAGCCTCAGGAATGACAGCAGACTGACCAGTAACAGTAATGAGATGTAATCTTTAAAACCCACAATGAGTATATTACAGCTCTGTGGTTCTGCAGGTCAACTGATGTGTTTACCCCGAATTGCCCACTAACATGCCTCAAGCAAGCCTTTTTTTCTTTATTTCGCTGCCACATTTTCTCTCACCTCAATTTCTGAGTCTTAGACAGCTGGGAATAGATCAGAAAAGCATCAAATACCACAAAGATTTATTTTATCGGTTTTCTCTTAAGTGTTTAGTACCTCGTGAAGGTACAAGCTCGATAAATGTCAGAGGGCTTATTTGGTAAAAGCATCCAGACGCTTGGAGTCTTATCTGGATTTCTGGAGTATGCAAAATTGGATTGCCAGTCTTAAGAGAATAATTTCAGATGGGATTTTTTAATCCTTTTTTTGGCAACTCCAGCCTGCAAATGAATAGGAGCGGAAAGCTGTTCACCCAAAGCTATTGAAAACTTGAAAGCTTTAGCCTTTACCAGTGTGGCTATCTCTGAGAACAAACTCCTGCTGGAACCACAAAGCATACACAGCACCTCATGCACGAATACAACTGTTTCAAAACCATGATTGCATCTGGCTCTTTGCCCACCTCCACACATGTGTATCTGCTTCTCTAGTGATGTATAAGGGATTTCTGGGAACAGGGCACTTGGAAGGATGCTTTGCTTTGCATGGAAAGCTTTTCCAGGAGCAAGGTGCTCTGATGATTACTGACCCCATATTTATTCATACCGAATTGTTCTGGAAATGAGACTTTTTCCTTGAGCTCAGATGACACCTTTCCTTTGGCAGTGAATAAGCAGAAGTTTTGCAGAAATCCTTTAAGGCAAAAGGCAGCATTAGGCATCCATTTATTAGTCATTAGTTATTTGGTGTTGAATGGCAAAAACCTCCTCATTCCTTGCCAGAATAATTCAGTTCTTGAGGTAATTAGCAAATTGATAGCTTCAAAAAGGTGTAATTCTGATTAAGTAAGGCTATTTTTCTCCTACACTGTACTAATCACTGCCTTCCACTCACAGATGCAACCACCTTGGATATCTAAGCCGTACTGAAGCATCAGGCTCCAAATAGTGCAAGCAGAAAAAGCATTCATGTGATTATCTTAATTTTTCCTGCATAGCTCCTTACTAAGTGGAAACTGTTAAGCTCTTCCTCTCCTCCTTCTCCCACCTAGGGACAACAGCTTGCAAATCAATAGTCATTCCAGACATTGTAGTTTTAGTTAACAACCAATTTTATTAAATTCGGGAACCTAGTGTTGTAGCTGCTTTTTTTTTAAATATAAATTATGAAAGCATTTTTTTTTTTTTGGCTTAGGGTTTTCAATTAAAATGTGGATGCTTCACGTTGCAGCTTCTGCTTCTGTCAAGCTGCATGGGTGAGTCAGCAGAGTGGAGGAGAGAGCTTCCCCCAGCATATCAGAGCGGGACTGGAGTTGCAGGGAGTAGGGGAAGCTTTCCCTAAAGCCCTACAGTTCTGAGTTTGGAATTTGAATCTGAAACCATTCAGGGCTGGATTTCAATAATTTGTAGGAAATTAGTAATTCTAAAAGAATAACCCATAGAAATCCAAAGAGCTAAAAATAAGAATCTGAGGATGTGCAGCACCGTGTAATGGATGAGGAGACCTCCACATAATCCTACGTGGCAGTGTACTGGGGCTTTACTGTTTGTGTTCAAAAGGTCCTCAAAATGGTGAAGCTCTAGTGTCAGATTTGGCATTACCATAAGCCATAGTTAGGATGATCAAAGAAGAGTTACTTAAAAGAGATCTCTCTCTCAGCCTCGTCTATCTCCTATTCTTCCTACCATAAGAAGGCATCAGGTAACTGAGCAATTCAGGTAGCTGGGTAATATAGCTACCTGGATTTTCCCAAATAAATAGCATTTAAACTTCTGTCAGCACTCCCTGAAATGAGCTCCCTTAAGCTGTGTGCACTCATAACTATTATGCAGCATCTTTTGTATAGTCGTGGTAGTATTTTAATCTGAAAGAAGGAAGCAAAATTTTAATCTTTAGTTCCTGAAGATGAAATAAGGCAGCTCTCATACTACTGAATTCATGCTCTGTGCCTCTGTTGGTATATTGGAGTAATGGGGCTTCAACAGAATGTCAGTATTTTACTTGACTGGAAGTTCATAACTTTGTATGCTGAGTTTCAGGGTCTGTTCTTCAACCCACTGTAATTATAATTGGCAGGGGGAAACATTTTACAGATGACCCTCCTCCCCAAGTGAAATTCCCATAAATAGACCTGAGCTCTGTGTAGTCTGCAGCACTCAGGCAGAGCTCTGGACTGTATCACAAAGTCTCCTTTAATAGGTTCACCTCAGCAGATGCAAAGTCCTATTGAATCTTAAAGGAAAGATTATTTGAAAAGCGTACACACATTTCACTGATTGCTTGTCACTGAAAGGCAGCAAGTAAAAAATCTGAGTGAAAGGGTGCCTAGGATTCTCAAATCTGTAATAGTGCCAGGCTACACAGGCCCTGTTTATTTAAAATTAGGGTAAGATTAAATAATTCATCTATTTTAGGACATTGTGCATATTATGCATTGCATCCTCTGCTATGTTGCTGGTACCCTGTACTTTTTTCATGACAAAATCTATTCATTTAATCCAGTCCCTCCTGATTTGGGGCTTGATAACATATGGCAAGTCATCAAACAGAAATTATCGCTAATAGATAACTGCCAATCAATTTCCATTATGCCCAACAAGATATGACTGAGCCTTATTTTTACAAAGCATATTGATTCGCAGAGATGATTTCCCTGTCATTTCAAACATCTCCATGGGATATGTCAATTGAGCTTGCTGTATGCATTTGCTGCAGTGAACCAGATGCTTATTTTCTCTCCTTCTCTCTGGCCTGAAGATTATTAATTTTGGGTTTTGAGTTTATCTGAAGGCCACATATCAAAAACCACTGTCTGTTATACAAGAGAAAAGCCAAATCCCAAAGGATAAACAGAGGGGGAAGACAGAATTATAGTACTGAAATGGGTTAAGGTGACATCATTTCACAGCTTTCCATCCAAGCTACAAGACGTTTCTGTGGGAAATGAAATTATTTACTTGCTGGATTATGGTAAAGGGAAAACATGGCCACAGCTATTTGGTTTGTGAATGCTTTCCCACCTGGTGCAAGTGTGCTCAGAGGGGCTAGGGAGGTGCTGTCTACTACCCGTCCCCTGCTATGGGACTGAGTCAGGACCTTGACATGCTTGTGAGGTGGGCTGATGCCAACCTCATGAAGTTTAACCATGACAAGTGCAAGGTCCTACACC